>SNQJ01S0015919.1:129817-141693 GCA_010110895.2 Picea sitchensis | reverse complement strand
CTTAAATTCAATTCAATACACAATTCAATTCCATCTTTCGAGAAAAACAAATTGCAGCTTTGAAAAACCAAAATGGTGGAAGAAAATAGCCCCATGGTAAGCGACGGCTATGACGGTAATCGAGTGGCAACACTTTCTGACTTTTTATGGATGATCGGGATTGAATCAAAATTGGAAAAAATTTGGCTAAAGTCATTTGGACGAGGTCATTTGGCTAAAGTCAATCTCTGTTAAAGATTTGCCTTTCCTGTTTGTTACATCTCTCTTTTCAATGACCATACTTTTAGATTGGCTGTCAAAAATAGCGTTCTGGATTACGAAGGATTCATCTATGTCAAAAAATTCGGTGTCAGATATGTCCACTGCAGACGACCCAATTTTTTGCATCTGCTCAGCTTCAATTTCAATTTGCAGTTTTCCACTGTCAATTTCGGGTTCCTCCACATGGCCTGCATTGTTTTTTCTCTTCTTCGTTAGCGGAACTTTGTGAGAACTATCAATATTTATGCGAGGAGGGTTCTTATCTCGTCCTCCCTTCAAATATTTCTAGGTTTCTTTCTTACTGGGATGGACCGTCGAAGGGACACTCCGTGGTGTCATTCTCTTGGGAGTGCTGGCGGGAAACTGGGTACTCTTCTCACTTGATACTTTACCATGTTGTCTGTACAATTCAGTTGCGCTTTGCAATGTCTCTGCATCGCAATGGAATGAAGCATGATTGTTTTCGACACTGTCCCTATCTTGGGTCAAGTGTCTATGGATAAAAGAGGTGTTAAATCCAACACCCAGTAAATGTTCTCCAAAAATGCCATTGGGGTCGAACCCTTTTATCCTTTCAGCGTACGTTAGGTTCAATTTCTTGAAATGGGTGGCAAACTCGTCAATCTTGTTGATGTTTCTACACATGAAGTCTCCGACTTTCTAGGGTAGAGGAATGAACTGTTTTTTTTTCTTGTCATGGAAAAAATGCAACCAATGGTTGTATTGCCTTGATATTTCTACAACAAACATCTTGTACATGATGTGGCATGGAAGGAAGGCAGGATTTTCCTTAGAGCCAAAGATCATGAGGAGACTGTGATTTTCCTTTTTCTCAAGTGTGCCCTTCTTGTTCAAAAACTTGCTTGTGTGGCTAGACATCCGTGGAGCATCCTTGCCTAACAGTAAATCTTTGAAAACTGAGACGAATCCATTAAAAACTTCATAAAAACAATGGGAGGCCTTGTGTCTCTAGAGGGTGTCGTGCCAGAATGTTACTGGGTCGAATCCATAGTTTATTTTATTGGAAAGAGAAAGTTTTGGAAATGGGCAGCAATACACAATTGCGAAAATCAAGTAGGATGACATATAAAATTTATTCTATTCTTTGAATCATGACAACTGGGAACAGAGTTCAATGGAGATTATCTTTCCCTGATCGAAAATGTATTGTTCCTTGACTATGAAATACAAAATATAAATAATTATATGGGAAATGCTTGTTGTGGATGCCTGTCCTGTTATTCTTGTAAACAACCAAGCAATTTCCCATAATGGATTTCTAAAGGAACTTTCTTGGAGCCTTGTGATATCTTCAGGAACTGTTGTCGGGTCTTCGAGGAAGTCGGCTAAGATGTCCAACCCGTTATGATGTTTTTCTAGAAACTTCTTGCAGTCTTGTCCTCTGAACGTTAATGTTGGTTTCGACAATTTCAACATCTCGCGGAAGAGATGAGGTGACAAAGAAAAAAAAGAATGGTCGCACAGTGGAATAATTCTTTGGCTTGGAATATATTTTTCGGTGCACCAAGAGACCACCTCCTTACAGTCAAAAAATTCAGAGACGCAGCCTACACGAGCGATTCCGGAGGTCCAAATTACTTCGTTCTGGGTGGAACGAGATGAATAGTAAAAGTATGCCCTGGATGACTGGAACCTTTGGTCCTCTTCTGTGAACATATTTACTGTATCTCCACAAAACTGTTGTCGACCCGCTACCATAGGTCTACAAATACATTTATTTGTTCCAGACGATGGATGAAATGAAAGGTTGGAAGGGCTAATATAACCCTACACAAATTTTGGTTGAAAGCGTGTGAATGGGAGATGTCCTCAAGACTTTCATTGATTAATGACAATCTAGATGGTTGATGCATGATGCGTTGTTAGAATTAAACACTACTAATTACATATATAGAAATGCGAACATGGTGGATATTGCAATGAGCGATTAAGCATTGCAGATTTCTTGAGCGGCCCAACACGACGATGTGTGTTGGAGATGAAAAATCGGAAGGGACAAAATAAGTTTCCACACATCTTGGTTTAATGCATAATAATGGGATATCTCCTCAAGTTTTTCGCCCATTAATGACAATGTTGACGATTCCTGCATGGTGACCTATTAGCATCAAAGGTTTATAATTGCATAGCAAGAAAGTACGGAGGTCGCAGGTAGGGGGAAAAAACTGCTAAAACATAGGGTTGCAAGGTACAACTGTTGAAGGTGAGGACGCCAGGGTCAAATTGTATGTCTCAGAACTTTTTGATTGCAATACGTGTAACCCGCCAACCGTGGCGATAAAATTGGCTAAGTATAGACAACAATAGTGGTCAGTCGGAGGAGTCGTGTGATTATATAGATGGAGATAAAGATATCTCAACCTGCCAACACTGGAACCCATGTTTATAGAAAGACGACTATGTATATAACCACAAAGCGATAATACAAGGGAAGAAGAAAAGGGAAAAAGGACCAACGAGTCTGTGGTGGAAATGTAAATCATGGAAATTTGGAGTGCAATATGCATATCAGGGAAGAAGAAGAAGCAGAGTTCGAATGCGCTAACCTGAAACACTGACTAAGAATTTGATATTTCGTGAATCCCTGAACAGGAGGATCCAAAATAGGGTCAGACGTCTGGATGGTCAAATTGTATTATTCAGAACATTTGAATGCACAATCTGTAACACGGAAGAGGGGACGATGTCAGAACCCAGTAGTCAATTTCTATGTTGCGAATGGCTGGATGCAAACTGTTTTGTATTGCTGTGTGCAGTTGTCACTTGTAAGAGTCATTAGTAAGAGCATAGAAAATTTATATTAGGAAGCACATTTGTCAACCATTGTACAGTGAATCTTGTGAGTTAGAGGAGCACGCGATAGAATTGTAGATTGCCAACCCAACAACCATGGACATAAAATTGCCTAAGGTGTGATTATATACATGGAGATAATGAGAGCCATAATACAGGGGATGAAAAAAAGGGAAAAAGGAGTCAACGGTGGAATTGTAGATCAAGGAAATTTTGAATACAAGATGTGAACCCAGTAGTCAATTTGTATATTGCGGAGGACCGTAGTAAATAATTTGAATGCATAATTTGTAACACGGAAGAGCGGATGATGTCGGAACCCGCACCTGTGTCCAGTTGTTAGTACTAAGAGGTAATTTAGTATTGAAAATAATACTTTAGATTTTGTTAAATACTTCATAGGGATTAGTATCCGTAAACAATGGCAATCTCCACCTTGTCAGCCTTGCATTCCGTGTGTGAATTTTTATATCGCAGAACTTGAAGGACTATTTGGAGGACACAGAACAATAGAAGTGCAATGTCGAGTCATCCAATCCGCAACTCTGCTTCTCAATTTGTATATCGTGGAATTTTGGGTGCTATTTGTAACACACGCAACAATGGAGGGCCAATTTCGAGCCCGCCCGCTCGAGAACCCGTGATCAGAAATGTCGGTAGGTATGAAAAGGAACAACTGCCGGTTCAATTCTCCATGCGAGGATATAGATGGCATTGAAATTGGTCCCAACACTGCAACAGTGGACATAAAATTGGCCAAGTATCGAAAGAAACAATGGTCAGTCGGATTTTTCGTCTGATTGTATAGATGGAAATAAAGATATGCCAACCCACCAATGCTGGAGCTGCATATTTCGTGAACCCGCCAAAAGGAGGATCCAAAACAGACTAAGAAGGTATCCACAGAGGAGGCGAGGCCCAGACCTTCTAATTGTATTGCTTCGAACATTTGAATGCATAATTTGTAAGACGGAAGAGCGAACGATGTCCGGTAGTGAATTTGTATATTGCGGAGACTGCAATTCCCACTGTTTCGTACCTCTATGTCTAGTTGTCACTAATAAGTGATAATTTAGTATTCTAAATAAAATTTTAGATACTATTAGATACTTCACAGTGATTGGCATCCGTAAACAATGGCAATCTGCACTCTGCCATTTCTGCATTCCGTGTGTCAATTTCTATATCGCAGAACTGGGAGTGTTGTTTGGAGGACACAAAACAATAGAAGTGCAATGTTGACTCAGCCAGTCCGCAGATTCGCTTGTCAATTTGTATATCGTGGAATTCTGGGTGCTATTTGTAGGCTACGAAACAATGGAGCCCCATTTTTGAGCTCGTCTACGCGCCCGAGAACTAGTGATCGAAAATGTCGTTAGGTATGGAATGCGGAATTTGTGCATGCTTTATAGAATATCATGTCCATATTATATAGTCTCATAATACATGGGAAGAAAATAAGGGAAAAAGGATGGAGGTCTTGGTAGGGGAAATGTAGATAATATACTGGAACAAGAGAAGGGAAAAAGAACTAAGTATCGCGCAGAAGAACATCAGGGTTTGTAAGTGTCGGCCCCGCAGTGGCGGGAATAAAATTGGCTAAGTATGGAAAGAAACAACGCTCGATCGGATCTGTCATGCGAGGATATAGATGAAGATGTTAAATCATGAATTACAGACAACGGAGATATCTTTCATACCACTTTGTCTACTTGTCACTAGTAAGAGCATTGTTGATGTATATCAGGAAGGATGCGAAGTTCCTAGGGATAGAAAGAAACAATAGATACTTTGAACAAAGTCAATGTGTACAAGGAACCCGCAGTGAAATTGTAGATCACAGATCTTTTCAGTGAAAGATGTATATTGCGGAACGATAAGCAGTTGGGTTCGCAAGCGTCGACCCTGCAGTGATAGGCATAAAATTGGCCAAGTATGGAAAGGAACAAATCACTGACATTGTTTCGCTACAACATGTATATGACGAAACAGGGGACATAGGTGTTGGGTACCGTGAACTCGGGGCCTGGTGCCCAGATAACTGGGCAAGTATTGGCCAAGACAAAGTTATGATATCTATTTCAATATTTTTCATACTAGCATCTATCAATGAACAAAGTTTTCATATTTATCTGAATAGTATTCATAGTAATATATATTAATGGATTGGTTGTTTCAAATGCAAATGATCTCCCAATCTACAAGATGATTTTCGGCTTTCAAATTTTGTTGGAACCTCAAAAATTTTGACTGCAACATGTACATAGTGCAATAAGAAACATGAATTTGCATTGTGGTCTCAACGACATAAACTCCGTATCATATATTCATCTTGTATTCGTTGAAATGAGATCAACAAACGTCGTCTCTCCATAAATATAAATATATAAATTAAATTAAATGCAATCAAAATTTGGTGTGACTTTTAAGTAATTAAAGCATAAATTGCAGATTATGGAAGTTCTTAGGATGGAAGATGTATATGATGGAACAATGGACATAGTTGTTTAATACTACAAACCCAAACATAATTGCCTAAGCTTTGCAGAAGAGGAAGTTTTTTTGTATTTATTCCAATACTACTGATATTAGTGTATATGCACAGATATTATCAAATAGAAGAAACTGCAATATATCCAACAAACTTCACAGGAACATTGCATCAATAGTTCAACCGCCTTGTCGTTACTCATTATTAATTCTATTCACGGAACCAGAAGAATGGGAGCAGGATGGGTCCTCCAATTTCTTTCTTTAAATACAGGGCCGCCACCACATAAGTATGGCCTATGAAAAATTATTCTTACATGTAAAATGTAAACAAATAACATGCCAGGTTTGATTTAGATTGAAGTATTGGGCAGCAGAAACAAAACCTTGTGTTTCATGTTTAGCCACATAGGGGAAGAAGGTAGAAAATACAATTAAAACAAATACCAGAAATTGGAAAATACTGTTAAAAAATAAACTGAAATTATTCTATATTCAAATAAGGTGGGTTACAAAATACAGTCGAGGCTATTTTTGACAACGATTGCGATTTCGCCTACCGTCGACCAATTTAAAATATGTACATTGATGAAGCTTCTTCACAGTTTTGTACTTAATCGGTGCTGCCAAGTACATCTATCCCACTTTTTTGAATATCTTCTCTCTTCCAAATATGGCCTGCTTGCAATGCTTGTTTATTCAACATTCCATTCTTTGTCAAGTATTAATTTCCCTTTATTGTTGAAAAGTTGGGGTTTAAGGTGCTTTTCTTGCAATGTTCCTGTCCCTTGACATCCGAGACAACTTACAAATTCCATTCAGGCCGATTTCAAAGTGGAAGGAGTCATTCTATGTCAAAACAGCTAAATCAACATAAAATAATTCAAGTACATAGTGACTGGTATTCTCCCTATATTCAATCGTCTTTTTGGTTGAGAAGCCTGCCTGAGGAATTATATGTGGAACTTCTTTGCTTTATTACAGTAAATTGGAAGGAACGTCTAACCCAAATGGAAAAAACAACTCTGTTAAGGTACATAACTTCTTTGGGCAATAGAGGTGTGGAAAGTGCATCAAATGCTGCAGAATGCACCAGAACAGGTCTGGCAAGTGTATCAAATGTTGCAGATGGAATCAAAATATATCTTTCTTCATAGCCATGGAGATATGGCGGCCCACAGAAAGGTCTGGAATGTTAAGAGGTGACGCCAAATATGTAGAGTCAACAACTACATCCAGAGGAAACCGAACAAACTTTCACAAAGAACATAGCTTTCTGTCAAGTTGGCTACCGGGCCCACATGTAGGTCATCATACTATGAAATAAAAACTTTTGTAGTGATAATATGTCATTTTATCCACCCATACAGTTTCTGCTACCTGCCTCCGAGGTATACAAATACTTGTGCAATCTATACAACTCGATACAGTAGCCAAATCTGTGTTGTTGGAAGCAGTTATATACTTAAATGAAGAACTATTTTGCACCTGACCTCAAAATCCATTGCAATTCCCAGCAATAAAACAAAGAAGTTCAACCAACAAATCTCCAGCTAGCATTTTCAATGAACCAAAGCATCGAACACAGGGAGAACACCAACCAGAACATACTTGTTCTATTTTTTTCGTCCTCTCTGAGTTTCTCTTTGTATAACAGATTTTTTTTTTACTCAAAGCTCACGTCACATAAAACCAGGATCTATTCTTTCCTCTGCTCTTCAATCACATCTCTAAGTTGTCTTGCATGTGCATGACCAGGAACATTAGAACGGAGGCACCCTAAAGCGCAAATCTTTGATCATAGAGAGAAATGGCAATAAGTATTTAAAAGAAAGGCTGGATGGTCTGCCATAGCTTTTGTGTTGATTCATTTTAATGAAAGATGTTCTCGATATTTTCACTTATTAATGCCAATATTTTTGAATATGTACACTCAATAGTGACTACCAGCATGTATTAAAATTCCCATATCCGAGCAGATTCTGAAATCTGATATCTAAGATATGCACAATATTAAAGAGGGACATGATGCCAAGGCCTTTGTGGGTGACACATTCGTGAACTTTGCCGAAGCTTTTAAGAAAACTAAAACTGCATAAGCAAAAAATAAAATAAAAAGTATTTCACAAATTCAAAATGCAGGCAAAAAGAAATTACCAGATCCCATAATATTCGCCTGTCTATTCATTTTAATGGGAGATATCCTCCAGTTATTAAAACCCATCATTTCAAAATGCACAATATTAAAGAGGGACATGACATCAAGGTCTATGTCGCCGACACGTTTGTGAACTATGCTGAAGCTTTGAAGAAAACTAAAACTGCACAAGGAAAAAAAAATTCGCAAATTTAAAATACAAGAACAAACAAATTACCAAATCCCATAATATTTGCCTATCTATTCATTTTAATTGGAGATGTCCTTGAGCTTTCCAGTTATTAAAGCCCATATTTTCAAACCTGTTTGCTCGGTTCTAACTTTTCAAATCATATTTAATGTGTATTGGGAAGCACAGAAGGTAGCGGGGATGGAGCCCTATGTAACAGATGTTACTACTATTGCTCTATTTTTGTTCATGAGTGTATGTAAAATGTACGCAAAGAAAAGTAATTCGAGAATGATAGTTGTTTTGCAGGAGCCCTTGAAATTCAAATAGTGCACAAGCTCGATTTTGATTTTGTATATCGCAGAACTGTCCATGCTATTTGTAGGACATGGAACAACAAGGACCGAACCTAGAGCCCGCCATCCTAGGAACCCGCAATCCAAAAAATGCTCACTATTTGTTTTTGTGTTTTTTGTCCACAAGGGTATGTAAAACGCATGTAAAGTAAACTATTTCGATAATGTTAACTTTTTTGGACATGACGACCTTCAAATTCAAATAGTTCGCATGCCCGATTGTCAATTTCTATATCGCCGAAGTCTCTGATTGTCAATTTTCAGCCACCTACCCTCACAACACGCGATGCAAAAACTAATTAAGTATGAGATGACGACTCCGTGCAGGCTGTATATATCTATTCTATAAAATTACATATTTCTTATGTTTAATCTATGTTGTCCAGGAAACCTATAATTTGATAAATTTCAATGTTTTATGTCCGGTAGCCCTACTATTAAAGAAAACTAATTCGGAAATGCTAATGTATACACCATAGTTCGATACAACCTATTCGCGAAGGCGCGTCCATAATACTGGCTAAGTATGGAACCCAACTGCGGTCGGTCTGAATGATCGTGAAACTCTCGCTGCTGACCGATTGTCAATTTGTATATCGCAGAACTCTCTGATTGTCAATTTTCAGCTGCCTACCCCGTCAACCCGTGATGCAAAATTTGGGTAAGTATGGGATGATGGCTCTGCGGTCTAGGAAACCTATAATTTCATAAATTGCATTCTCTTTTGCTCAGGATTCTTTTAAAGAAAACTAATTTGGGAAAGCTAATGTATACACCAAAAATGACTTTTCATAGTCCGATAGAACCTATTCGCGAAGCCGCTTCCATAAAAGTGGCCAACTATGCAACTGAACAGCGGTCGCTCGGAATGACCACATAAACGTGAAAAACTAGAGTCAAATGCAATTTACAACATGAAAGAAAAAGGGAGAGAACAACTATATCTCCCACACAACAAAAGCCATTGTCATAACTATAAAACCATAGTAACACATAATCCATGTAAAAAGCATCGACAACCATGAAATATATTTTGAGGCCAATAAACTTTGCTTCAACGCCTAACAGATGCAATTTGCACCGCCTGCAATTATTTAGTCTGTTATTTTATTTTAATAGTATTCTATGCAAACTACAGTGCAAAACAAAATGTGACCAAAGATCCAACCGTAGATGCAGCATCCCAACATTTGCAAACCCTGGCCAAACAAGAAAAAGCACCAAACAAGAACCTAGCTAAGAAGCACTAAAAGGCCCAACTACAGGCGCAAGACCGGTACCCTGCAAAGTCGAATCAAACAACAATAAACAACATACAATGAAGAAAGAAGCAAGCAACAACCACCCCCCTAGGAACGATGTTGTTCCAATCGCAATTGCAGAAACCTAAATGTCCAAACTGCAACAACACGAACAAGCAAGTAAGAACAACAACAACATGCAAATAAGAAATCAGTGGCATGCAAAAAGCAAGCATGGACCACTGAACCAGCAACACCAAAAACAGAAGAAAATGTCTTGTAACAAGCGTGTTAAGTAACCATTCAACACTACCAAACCTATTAGGTAAACATTTAAGTCTGTCATAAATGCACTGTAAACATTTAAGAAAAAAATTCAATGTGGCAGGACTCTGACGTATCCCAAAAATAAAAATTAGATTTTTTGTAATAATAGTTCGAACACCACATAATGTTTTGGAAAACAAAACTTTGGATATGCCACCATATCAAACATTTCCATAAATTTACCTAGCATAAAATGTTAAACCAAACATCCGAATTAATGCTAGCATTAATCCACCATCGACGAATGCATAACAAAATATATCATTCAAAAAAGACCATATAAGATCAAATACTTTGGATATGCCAACATATATAACATTAGGAATAGCGAAGCTGGCAATAGGACCTCCAATCCCTTGTCCAATCATATCATGACAAATATAGTACTTTTTTTAATATAAAAATCGATGTTTCCAGTTCCCTGGTTCCAACAATAGATAATATGGAAATATTTGTGGTCAAAGGACAGACTAATATGAAGTCAACGATTTATCGATCGCTATAGTCCCTCTACACCTACAAGAGGGACTAACAAAGATTTTATTTTTGTATATTTTTTCCTAATTCCACAAAGAAACAATGCAAGAGCGACTCTCCAGGGAAAGGGAGCAAAAGGAGAGAATTCGCACCCCCGGTGCAATTTCCACAAGTTTGGAGAAACGGTGGCTAGAGAAGGACAATGCCCTATATTCAAAATTTCAAACCTTAGGCTAGACGGTTTTCTATGGGGGAAATAACCCTCGATCAAATCCAACAATGCCTGATAAGTTGCAAGAACTTATGCCTTCATTTGCAAAATCTGTTGTATTTATCGGTCGTGACATTCCTGTGGTGAACATAAAACTTGGGGTTTTATCATTTTATTCATTTATCGTGGAATTCCTATTTAATGTATTGTAATATTTTACATATTGTATATTTAATTAAAAATGAGTTTTTGTCAAAAATCCACCGCCATTCGAGCAATAAAGCTTTAATTAATTATTTGAACCAATAATAATATGGCAAGGAAATTTATGTTTTTTTTTTTAAATATTTAAAACATATATTTTTAAATTAAACTAAAAACTTAAAATAAAACGTAGATTAGATATTTAAAATTCAAAGGAAACTAATACAAAGTCAAACAATAGAACTTATGATATAGTCCCACGGCAGGGACTAATAAGGAAAGTAAATATATTACATATTCGATCTTTTAGGCATAATACATTATTCTTATTGATTGTGTTAGGTGGCATGGACTAATAAGGAAAGTAATTATATTACATATTTTATCTTTTAGGCATAATAAATTATCCTTATTGATTGTGTTAGGTAAGGTTTCTTAAGATTGTTAGGTAAGGTTTCTTAAGATTGTGTATAAAAGAAGGAAAGTAATTATATTACATATTCTATTTTTTTTTTAGACATAATACATTATTTTTATTGATTGTATTAGGTAAGGTTTCTTAAGATTGTATATATATATATTTTTTTTAGAGATTATTGTTTTGAAAGGTTTGAGTTTCTTGATGAGTTTTTTTTTCAAAGGTTATGATGTCATATGAGGTTGATTATATTTGATGTTTTGGGTTAGTTTTTAACATGCATGCATTCCTTATCATATATTGAATTATGAGATATATGTATCGGTTTATTATGTTCATTGCAAGTTGAACACATTGAACTTTTCTTATGAGCATAGCCAAAATTCTTTTGTATTTTTAGGATGACCCTTTCTAATCCGGGTTTATTGGATGATGCTTCTAATATGTTGAATAAATATGATTATATCTTTTGTCATAACCTACTTTTTTTTTAGCTAAAAAGAAAAAGTACATTGAGTTTCTTCATTACTATTACATAAGGTGTCTTATGGATGATTTTTTTACTAAATGCGACAACTTATCCTCAACTAAAAATAAAGATTAATTTTAACTCCACATCTATTATATGTCAAGAGGGATAAAACATTTCGAGGTGCAAACCTTTTCACAAGCTTTTTCAATTTATTTTTCTTTCACCTTGAGGGACTTATTCCTCTCTTTCCATGATAGATCCAAAGTTAATATGAATCT
>SNQJ01S0015919.1:81397-116485 GCA_010110895.2 Picea sitchensis | reverse complement strand
CATTCCACGTACCTGTTGTCCTGTCAACATTTCTATATATCTCGGTAGCTTGACAGTGAGGAACACTGCCAAGGATATTTTCTGTTTGTCGATTCTCTGCTTTGCCATTTTCACAAAATCCAGAGGATTCTCCAGCTTTCCCGTTAGAGCTACCCGCAATATAAAAACAACAAAGTGATTTCCCCAAGGCACTTGAGCGTTTGGTTTTAACATCTCGTCCATGTTCTACACAGTTTACTTCGTCATTAGATATCAAAATATGCTAGTCTAAGCAAAGCCCCTTAATGGATAAACTTATTGGAAGTGTGATGGGTTTTTTTAAGATAGAACCTGTAATCCAACCATGGCTATCATTTATCATAGATAGTGCTGTGAGTGTTGAGTTCATATCAACGTCTTTTGATGGTTCAAATCTCAACCATGTTGGCCAAATGCGTATAAAGAGTGATTCAGTAAAATCCTAAATGAAAGCATAAACAAAGTTAGATGCACTTCATAGGGAAGTATTTAAAAATGCTTCATTAATTATTATCAATCCAAATTGATTTTAAAGTAACTCAAATCAATCGAGACATTAATTACAAACATTTTTCATTGTACTGGGTAATGATTTGTGATTACATTGGAACGAAAATAGCCATTAAAGTCCCCTAAGCAAACTTAAACAGTTTTTAAAAGCTTCTCAAAATTTAATGAAGCCGTCTACAAGGTCCAATGAAGTAGGTCGACCTTTCCATCATGCTTTTTAAAAATTTCTTCTAAATGCCAAACCCCACCTAGCCGCTAGGGTTAGCATTTATCTTGAAGTCGTCTACAATATAGGGTCCAATGAAGCAGGTAAGTAAAAAAAGAAGGTCGACCTTTCCATCAGGATTTTTAAAAATCTCTTCCCAATGTCATAACCTAGCCGCTAGGGTTCTTTCCCTAGCCACACATTTGTATTTGTAGCCATGCATCTGCATTTGCATGCTGGCTGGAGCAGAGTATTTGTAGCCACGCATCTGTATTTGCATGCTGGTTGGAACATAGTGTTCTTGAACAGCTACACAGTTGTCTAGACTTGATTCTTCTCACTGGTTAAGAATGCTAGCCTGGAAGATGAGGTGAAATCTGAAAGGCTAAAGATACAGATTTAAAAATGTGTGGTTAAAGCATAAAATATTATGTGGCTAAAAGAGATATACAATTAAAAACTCATGCTGGTTAATTGAATCCCGGAACTACCAGGACAGGCTTAATTGAAACGTTGTTAACAAAAAAAAATCTAAATAAAAAAACTTAAATGCAATTCCTTAAATTTAAAGTGAACAATGATTGTTATTTTAATCATTTTAAAGTTCATCTGTGATTAAAAGGCCATTAATTTTGGCCATTTCCCATAGGTATAAGCCTATCAGTGTAATTAAAGCAGATTTGAAGGGGTGTAAATAAAAAAAATGATAACTCATCACATTATTGCACTAGTAAATACATATATCCAATACTCTTTTTCATTAAGACGACATAAAAAAATTGATTAACATTTTAAGGTTTATCTCCTATGATTCTTTTCCAGGTTACTCATTACCCAAATATTTTTCTTTAAGGTTTATCTCCTATGATTCTTTTCCAGGTTACTCATTACCCAAATATTTTTCTTTTACATACTTGCTCGTCCTCATAAAAAATCATTTACAAAACATGAAGAATGATAACTAAATAACTCGATTACATTAGCATCTCTCTTGATACACTTTACCTCCTTTTTTATTCTGAATGCATATTCCTTGAAAAAAAACTTGTATATATATTTTTAACAAAATCTAATGTACTTTAAAATATTTATATCACCTCATGGGAAAAGGAGGTCAATTTAATTTGTTTAAAATGAAATAAGATTAATAAATATGTTTTTGATTTTTAAAATAATATTTTAATTCTTTTATTACTATCCATATAATATATATGTGAAACAAATATAATATTATCAAAATGTATTAACAATTAAAAAAAACTTTTAACTTTTATATCAAAATAAGTACAACACTTAGGTTTTAATTATTTTTTATTAAATATTTATAATATTCCATTGCATAAAAAAAAAAAAATTATGCTTCCATACAAAATATTTCCAAATTATTTAGAAGTATAATTGTTTACTTCCAAATTATTTAAACAAGTATAATTGTTTACTTACTTAATTATTTTGTAAATAGTTGTATAATGATAATTAAAAAAACTAATATCATCTTGTTTGTAAATTAACTTCTCAACCAAATTGGAATATGACAATTTGTGAATAATATATATTCCACATTAAAGATCCTATTTATAGTTTTTAATTTCATAAAATATTTTTTTACATTATATAATTTTTTTTTAGTTTATTTTTTTTAAGTTTTAGAGGGATTTTATTTTTTTAATTTTAATTTTGAAATAACTTAATTTTATGTGAAATTGTTTTAGTGTTAGAAATGCTTGTTACTTATGGGAATGACATCACCAACCCTTAACATGATTGGATTTTTGGGTGTCTTCTCCCAACTTAATACACATCAATTAAAATAACCCAAATTGATTCAATTTTGATTTATACTCAAATCAATTAATTTTATGAAAAAAAAATATTTACACTCAACTCATTCTATAAAATCTATGTATTACAATCCTAAATTTTTTATTATTCCTTTAAATCTTTTTTATATTTTAAATTTTAAGAATTTCTTGTATTATCTAGATATTATATTGCATGCACTTTTGAAATCCATCCATTAGAATTTGGTGTCATTACTTTTTGTTTATCAAATCTATGTATTGCAATCATACATTTTTTATTATTTCTTTAAATCTTTTTTATATTTTAATTTTTTTTTTATTTACATATCACATTGCATGCACTTTTGAAATCCATCCATTAGAATTAGAATTTGGTGTCATTACTTTTTGTTTTTCTCCCTAAAAAGCCTTCATTTACTCATTCTCAACTAATCATTTTGACAATTAAGAAACCATTTTCACCTCATTACTTGGTTATAGTTATAGTCTTAGGCATTAAAATGTGAGAGTTTTCATTCCATATCCATTTAGTCCATTAATCGTGCAAATGTATGGTGATGATGTCCTATTTTTCAGCCCCTCCCGTTGTTGTACGTACAAAGTGAAAAAGTCGATACTTTTGTCGAGGTTACATGGAAGTATATGTCACGTGAGGTTGATATAGGGTATACTCTTTATAACTATGACGAGTTTGGATTTTAATGTTATCTCAACCTTCTAAATATAGCCACTTACACTTATGTTGTACAACACTCACATGGACATGTCAAAATGCTTAGAAACATTTGTCGTTCCTGTCGCATCCCAGTTTTATGAGCAATGGGGTGGGAAAAAACCCCACTTTTGTGGTAGGTAGTCAAAGGGGCATCGGAGTACAAGACTCATGAGTGAGGAGTAGTGAATTGTGACCTGTTAGTACTCACTCAAGTTCCAACATTCATGATCCAACTAAGACCCGTGGGCAGTGAAATCGCGTATGGACTCACATGGTTATAACTTGGAGGCTTGTCGCTAGAAAAATGGAGTAGAGAGGGCAATTAATAGCACTAATTGAATTAGTTGATAGACTTAATGTTCTCATGAATCACGATACTCAAGGTTTTATCCATCTTGGATCTCTTTTACGTTTTCTTTGAGTCTCTAGTCTGGTTTCCAAATTTCCATTTCTACCCATTTCTCCAGATTTACGATACCCATAGGCTAAGACACCACTGCTTGGAAGTTGGAACTTTTCCTTTAGGGTTTCTTTGGAGTTTGTGGTCCAGTTTCCAAATTTCAAGTTCCACCCATTTTCCCCGGATTCACGATACCCACTGGCCAAGACACTTATTGGAAGTTGAAAGTTTTGGTAACAGCGAATTCCAGAGTATAGAACGAGCGAATGACTTTTCCAAACCAGAAAGCCAATGTACGATTGACAGTATCTCTAGGTTTGCAATTAGAGTTTCAATTTTGTGAAATTTCGATGTTTATTCGATGTCTTTCTCGTTAATTTTATTGCATTGTCCCTTCATGCGAGAAACCTTGGAATTCATTTCCTATGGGTATTCCTCACGCCTTGAGAATTTCATGGACAAGCGCCGAAAACAATATGTTAATCTCTAATGCTCCTCATCTATGATTGATGTTGAGTAATATGTGTATTTCATGAGATCTGTTTATGCTGGGATGATAAGTATTTGGTATTGGTGGATATAGTAATCTACGTGTAGGGTTTCTATCTCTTTTTTATTGGAATGGAATTTTATTGAGATGTATGGTTTCCAAATTGACTTAGTTGACATATTCTGTATTGGTTTCTCTAAACAGTGATTATGCTGGTCTGAACGCCTCAAATGAAAACCCAAATTGAAACACCTAGCCTACATAATGTCTGAGAGATAGATAAAGAGCTAGATAGAGATAGAAATATGTGAGAAATATACCTTTCAGTCCATAGATAATGAAATACTTTGTTTTGAACTGACAGTTGGTCCATGAAGACTTGAAATTTCACGATGTCCACAATCTGTTTTCTAGAGAACGAATTTTCAGTAATAATGTTGTTTTGTTGATGTAAACTTATATCACAAATTGAAAAGATTACAAGTTTCTAGAGAGGATAAGACCATTTTTGGTTGAATGGATCAAACGGCCTCGAATTTTACAGAGAATACTCTGATGAACTAGGTGTGAATGAGAGTTATAGTTTTCCAAATGGCTTAGTTGGGTCGTCATTTATGGTTACTATAAACAATCATTATCTATGTTTCTCTAGCTTGATGACCCAAATTGAAATTTAAAGATTATGTAATCCATCTCCTTTATGGAATTAATCTATATAGATATATAGAATACAAATAATGAAATATCCATGCTATTGAAATGAAATTGATTCATTCGGGAATTTCACAATTACCCTTATTTAGACAACATTCATTTAATGAATTTAAAGTTGTACAATAGATAGAAGAGTTAACATGTTCGTAGAGTGGATAAGAACGACTTCTCATCTTCTCGTATCAATCAAGATTATGTTATTCGTATCAATTCCCTGTTATCAGGATTTCATTTTGTTAATAAGATTATGTTATTCTTATCAATTCCCTGTTATCAGGATTTCATTTTGTTAATAAATAGGTTAGATTAGACCAAGCAGGCCCTGCCTGCTCGCTTGCTTTCTTTGCACGCACATAATGAGTTCCACGAAACCCATCAAATATTTCTTTTCTTCTTTCTTTATGGTTTCATTTTGTAAATCACTCGGATCCTGCGGTGGCAACTAAGAAAAATAGATTATTTTTGTGTTGATTTTGACTGGACATTGCCTCATCTCAGTTATACCTCAATTCCCCATGAAATTTGTCTCATAAATTTAGATCGACTAAGGGCCTTGTGTTGATTTTGATTTGCCAAAGCCGCCTCTTAGTGATATCTCAATTCCGCATGAAGTTTTTCACATAATTTAGATTGATAGACGGACTCACAAAGTCAACATACATTTTTATTGTTACACCACTTCACTTTTCCATAATTTGGAATTGAACTTTATAATTGGCATAATTTTTATTTATTTATTTATTCCCACTTTTAAATAATATTCAATTCATTTAACCATTATTTTAGTAACCATGCTTTTATTTATAATTGTTGTCTGTATAATGTTGGAAAATGTCTTCATAATAACATATCCTTTTATTAAAATTTTGATCCTATGTAGCTAATCCCAAGTCAACTACCCGAAAATTTTGGTTTGCAAGAGAGGATGCCTACACAAAATGTTAGTTTAAATGCCATTTTGTAGAGTTAATTAAATTTTTAGTTTCCATCTCAAAACGTTAGCTCCCCCACTCATTGAATCCCCATTATGGATACGAGCTCTAGGAGTCCACATGAGCCCACCTAAGAGGATTATTGGAGCCATGTATATTAATGGGAATCATAGTTAACGACCTATATTTTTATAGGTCAAGGCTCATGTGAGGTATCAGGTCTATTATATTAGTAGAAAAGAGAAATAATGCAGAGAATAATACCGATATAGCAACATAATATGTAAATACTGTATATATAACAACGAAACAATAAATTATATGGAATCACAACACCATAATTATACCTTTATTGATAGGAAACAATGTTCACTTTCCTCGGGGGCAGCCTCCAGTGCAACATAGCTCTATTACAATAATTCTCTAAGACAAAACATCTCATACCCTCTACTCCTATTTATAGTAAATCTATCTATCCAAAAGAACAATCTAGAGGAAGATCCTTCTAGAAGCAAAAGCTTCTATTAGGTCTTCTTACATTTGACGTATTCCTCCTTATTAATATTGACCTTTATTACATGGAAATATATTATTCTACCCACTTGAGGGGTTAGGCAAGTTAGGTCCCTAACATGCCCTCCCCCTTAAAATCAACCTTGTCCTCAAGGCTTGAGATGAGGAAATTGTTGTAGAATGTTAGCTGGCTCCCACGTGGCATCTGCTAGAGTTGTATATTTCCATTGGACTAACACTTCCTTGATGGTGCGTTGACGAAGATGACACTCACGCTGGTCCAAAAATGTGTGTGGTTGCAACCAGATGCATCCTTCTTCATCCAACTTGGGAAGGTTGGTTTGAGTTAGGAACTTAGTTCCAATCACCTTCTTTAAGCAGGAGACATGAAAAATAGGATGGAGCTTCGAAGTAATGGGAAAATCTAACTGATAGGCCACCTGTCCCACACGCTTGAGAACTATATAAGGACCATAAATTTGGGTGGTAGTTTCTGGCAATTTCGACCTTGAGTGAAGTTTTCTTATAAGGTTGCAGTCGAAGAAATACATGGTCTCCTTTAGAAAATTGATGTTTTGTGCAACCTTGATCGGCTTGTTGCTTGATGCGATTCTGAGCCATGACCAAATTCTCTTTCATGGTACGGAGAATAGCCTCTCGAACTATAAGTGTTTGGTCAAACGCCTCGACCTTCGAGACACCTAGCATGTAGGAGAGAACAGAAGGTGGATTTTATCCATATACTGCTTCAAAAGGATTCATGCGAGCATTTGTATGGTAAGAAGTGTTGTACCACCACTCAACTAATGCCAACAATTGAACCCATTGAATTTGCCTTTCAGAGGAAAAACACCTCAAATAAGATCTCCAAACACCTGTTGACAAATTCAGTTTGCCCACCAGTCTGGGGATGATAGGTAGTGCTGAGATGCAATTGGGTGCCCTATAGTCTGAACAGTTCTTGCAAAAAAATGCTGATGAAAGTGGGATCTCGATAACAAACAATAGAATGAGGCATGCCATGAAGCTTGAAGACATGATCCTTGAAAATTTGAGCCAATGGATGCAGTAAATGGGTGTTAAAGAGAACAAAAATGAGCATACTTGGAAAGATGATCCACAACCACCATGATGGTTGACTTATTTCCTGATTTAGGTAATCCCACTATAAAATCCATAGAGATGTCCCTCCAAATAGTGGGTGGAATCGGATGTGGTTGGAGTGTGCTAGGAGGTTTGATTGTTTCTCCCTTGTTGCGTTGAAAAACATCACATTCTGCCACAAAAGTGTGAATGTCCTTTTTCATACCATCCCAGAATAAAGAACGTTTGACCCTGTCATAGGTTTTGGTAAACCATGAATGCCCAGCTCTCGGTGTAGCATGAATCTTAGAAATCACTGTGGATTTAATTTGTCACTGTTTACTTAAATACAAACGACCTTTATAGAGACTCTCATCATTATGCAAGAGTACCCTAGGGAAACTGAAGAATTGGCTTGCAATTGTTGGATCAGGTGAAAAATTTTAGGATCGTGTAGCCATTCCTGGCAAACATCTTGGAGCCAATATAGTACAATGAAGGAGAGGGAGGAAAGGGACCCTTCATCTTCATATTTTTGAGAAAAAGCATCAACAACCACATTTTCTTTTCCCTTCTTCTAAATGATCTCATAATCATATCCAAAGATCTTAGTTACCCATTTGTGTTGCTATGGGGAGGAAGGGCGTTGCTCCAGAAAATACTTAAGTCTTTGATGATCTGTTTTAATTTGGAAGTGTTTCCCTAGGAGATAAGGGTGCCAGAGATCCAATGGATGCAAAATAACCAACAATTCATTTTCATAGATTGATTGGCCCAAATGTCGGTCTGACAATTGTTTTCTGGTAAAGGCCAAAGGTCTGCCTTCTTGCATAAGGACTGCTCCAATTTTTTCCTAGAGGCATCACATTCCAAGACAAAGGTCTATGTGAAATCAGGAAGGGCCAAGACCAGAGTAGTACACATAGCTTCCTTCAAAGCTTGAAAGGCATGATCAACTCCGAGAGTGCAAGTGAAAGAATTCTAACGCACAAGGCTACCACGTGCAAGGTTCTGTGTGCAGGGATTTGGTGGCCCTCTCTCTTTGCATATGCCAAGGACTATTGCAAATGCTACGACATATGCCAACGGATTGGAAATCCCTACAGGAAATATGAGATTCCCTTGTTTCCTGTGACCATACTAGAGACATTCGACAAATGGGAAATAAATATTTTGGGTCCCATCAATCCCCCCTCATGTCGCATAGGGGCACACTACATTATTACAATGACTAAATAACTAACTAGATGGGCCAAAGTCGCACTAGTAAAAAATTTTACAGCAAAAACAATGACACGCTTCATTTTTTAGAATGCCATTACCAGATTCGATTGTCCAAGGGTGTTGATGAACGACTAGGGGTCACATTTTCTGAACGAGACCATTCAACACCTCACTCAAGATTTCACGATACATCACCAGAAGAGTAATCCCTATCACCCTCAATCTAATGGCATGGTTGAAGATTTTTATAAAATTTTAGAGCATGCTTTAACCAAAGTTTGCAATGTGTAGCATGATTACTAGGATCAATGGATCCTTGCAGTATTATAAAAGGATGACGAAGCACACGATGTTCATATTGGTCTATGGAAAAGAAGTGATCATGCCGCTAGAATTTTTTGTTCATAGCATCTGACTCACCCTTGCAACCCAAATGACAGATAACCAGTCCCTTCAGCACAGGTTAGATGAGATCATGGAACTAGAGGAGCATTGGATGATGACAGGATTCAACAGGATCTACAACAAATAGAATATATTATAGTCTACATAATTTACCTTTTTGACAGCCCAAACTCCACATCAGTCACGGAAGTGGACTTGATAACTTGATACTTTTAGAAGATTTCCCATCTTTCCAATTCAGGTCGCTGATTTGCGATAAGTACAAGGTCTTGGACCTGCCTATCAGATTCACATAGGCCTTGGAGGAGTTTCTTGGTGATTCATTTTATTGAAAGGGAAAACAATCAAATTTGGGTATTTTTCACATGCCAAAGGTACACAATTGGTTATTCCATTACAATACTTGATAAGCATCACCAGTACGATGGATCTGATAATTGATCTCCCCATGTGTCACACTTTGCCTTTCTACGTATTCTCCAAGCAAACTCCCCATCTGATCTCTCTTTCACCCTAACTTACCATTTCCTCCATTCCCCACTCTCTATATACCAACCCCCCTTATGCTATCGATGGGGTAATTCTCCATGCCCCACTTCCACCCACCCCTTCTCACCCCCGCCTGTGACTTCCTCCATATTTTTTTTGATAATTCCCCTGATTCACCCCGTTGTATCAAATTTTATCAACTCTCTTTTCAACTTCCCCTTCATGGCGTGGATTAGCATACTGTCCATACTATGTTCTTTCCAATTCGGTCGATAAAATCAACAACCTACACTTCAGTTTTCACAAAGATTTCTAGTATGTCACCAACTGCTTGGTATAGGTCCTTCCCCCTTCTTTCTTAGCAAGAATCATCTCAGTACCACACAGTTCCTTGAACTGTGTTTCATATTCGCGGTTGTTCACTGGCTATCTTAGCTCAAAGCTGTTTAAACAATCACCATGCATCATCACCTTTGTTGATAGGAAGAGACCCTACTCTTTGGTTCGCCAGAATCCCTACTCTCATCTATCGTCATGGATTCCCCCTCCATTAGCAAAAATCTCGGGGAAATCCAATTCATCTAGATTAGTTGTTGGGTTCCTCACTATTTCCTATTGCCATGGATCCTCAACCCTCTAGTAGTAGAAAGGTCGAGGCTACTAGCTCGGTCTGATCCTCCCACGACAAAAAGACAAGCAAAGAATGATTCTCTCTGTGGGTGGAGCCTAAATTCTCTTCAATGGTTGGTGTTTGATGGTGGTATGTAAACATATCCCACATTCACCTCCATAGACACCAACAAAGGTTCCGGGTTGAGCACTTGACCGCATGCACTCTAAATCCATCTTTCCCCATGGGGCCTACATGACTCATTCTAGAACCTGGGTCAGGTTGCAACTATAACCAGAATAAACGATTTTCTCTTACTCAGGCCTGACCAAAATCATAGCTTGTTTTGAAGACCGATGATTTTCTCTTACTTAGGCCCGACCAAAATCATAGCTTGTTTTGAAGACCGATGATTTTCTCTTACGCAAACTTTCCACCTTGATCGCATGTAGTAGTTGGCTTGAGGAATACCTAAGTAATAGTGGTGGGGGCCTATTGGCACCCAAAGTTTTGGGTTCATTTCGAGCGCATGCATAAATAAATTTGTGCGCACTCATTCTGAGTTTTGCTGATTCAGGGGATCAAAAAATCAAAGTTCTTGAAATTTCTCGAAAAAGGATTCATTGCATAGATCACATCCTCACAATGCCAACGCAACTTGAAAGAGCTCAAACAGAGTCCGTATGGCTAAGATATCATGTTCTATCCACTTTTTAAACAAGGAAAATGATGATTGTGTAGTCCGTACAGTCCACATGGCACCTGACCATACGACCATACACGATGACTGGGTAGTGAAGTGTCAGGGGATTTGGCAAGGACCTGGACCAATTGGGTGCTGACATGTGTCAGTGTATGGGTTGAATGGAAGAGTGCCACGTGGCCTAGCCAGGGGTCACCATGTGGCACCCCTTTGTTGGTTGTTTGGTAAAATTGTTTGGACTCCACCAGAGTCAAACCAATGACCTTCGATAATGGGTAGAGACTTGGCATAGGCCGGGTTATCAGCTCGCCTACGAGTAGTACTTAAGCTCTATACGTTAAAACTTATATTAAAGTTTGAATTAAACCTTGGTTTAGGCGGAAAAGGGTTGGGGCTTAGCCCTAGCCCGTGGTCACTACACCATACTTTCCATATGACCAAAATGCAGGAGATCCAATGGATAATCCAATGAGTGCGGACAGTTGGCCACGTACCCCTCCATGCAACCATAACCTCTTCCCATTAAGGCGCTAATCACTCTAACGGTGCGAAATTTTTCTCAATTTGTGGAACGACGCATGGTTCCAAGTTTAGGCAAAATAAATACACAGAGGCAGGTTCAGTTGGATATAGGTTCATTTTAGCGAGCAGGTACAACAAGTTATTGGGAAAAACTTCCAGGAAGTGTATTTTTCTCAAATTTTGTCCAAACCAGGTGCAAGAAGATCCCAACTAGGGGTTTTTGGACATTCTGGAGCCATTAAATCCATCTATTTCTCATTATGATCATTGTAAATAATTGATTTTGACACTTTGAGTATATAATGAAAATGATCCATTGGAAGATCGACAGGGAGTTGTAGCCCAAGAGAGGGGTGAAATCCTTTATCATTTCGTTGTGTTATGTTGTTACTTTTGATGGGTGTTTATGATTGTTTATGTTGTTCATGTTAAGTAAAAACTCATTAAGTTTATGTGCTTGCAAACTTGATCCAATTTCCTAAGACACATAACTATTTCACTTGCAAATTTGTATACACAAACCTTTTTCATTTTCAGATCATTTGTGCATGCCTAAGATAATGCACGAAGAATGACAAGAAGTGCGCACTGAATCGAGTTTTGATTTTTTCCACCAAGCTCAAAGTCTACCAAGTGCACGTCGGTCTGGGTTTTTGACAATTGTGCCAAAAATCAAGAAGATGCATGCCATAATCAAGAAAGGAATCATCAGGAAATGTTCCCCAATGATTAATACCAACAACACAAGGGAACGTGGAGCTGACAAAAGGTGAGCTGGCAAGGAAGTTAATATTTCCCTGATTCCTGAAGGCTACATGGATTGCAGGCAGGTTCCAGAAGCGTGCAAGGTAGTTTTGTTAGTAGAGTGAGTGGAGTAGAGAAAAAAGAGACATACCTCTCGAGTAGATAAAGATATAAAAGGAATCAACAACATTAGAAACAGAGTTAGCTGGTTAGATGATGAAAGAGTGAGACCCTTGCATAGAATATTCGGTCAATCATAGTGTATCGAGTTCACTCTGAGCCTTTGTAATGTTGTAATGCTTCTGAATATATATCTGATTCTGTCATATGTTTGAGATCTAAGAGGATGAACATTGTGTAGTGTGTTGTATTTATGAGGAATTATCTAAAGATGATATGAAGCCCTGTTTCTATTTAATACAGTCTACTTAATGTATGTTATGTGTTATGGGACAGAAGGAATAATAAAAATGCAAAATTTATGATCTATTGTGTGTCTATCATGTGTTATTTGAATATGTGTGTGTGTATTGTTTTACTTATTAGCACAATAAGTTGTCGGATATGGAATGTATGAATTCCATCCCATATGTATCTTGCTTTTCTGAATCTTTCATCCTTGACACAAGAACTTATGGTCTTTGTGATCCCCTTTGCATCTTGGGTGGGAGCTTACTTGACCTTGGTCGAGGATTGATATGCCAATGATCTACGGTTTTTGTTGGTCAACTTTGGATGAAACTTGGGTCTAAACTCTCCAACATTAAGAAGTACATGTTCAATCGTTAAATACAATTCTAACATTGAGCGAGAGAGAGGGACTAGGATATAGAGTGAGGCTTGTTAGATCTAAGAGAGAGAGAGAGAGAGAGGGAGGGTACAAAAATACCCACACTAGAACAATGGGTTCTCTACAATTATACAATTTTCTTTAAGGAAATTCCATAGTTAAGCTACTCAACACCCGCACTAACATAGACATATACATTATATTTTACTTGAAAAAGAATACACCAATATTAGAAAACTCAATTTTCACATAGTTATTCATTAATTCTATAAATAAAAATTACATATTTGGAAAGATAATTCAATTTCCTACATTCATGTTTTTACACCATATTCAAATTATTTGTAAAGTATCTTGAATAATCCCTATTGTCAATATATTGTTATTTTTACATGTTTGCATTGCCACTAAAACTTCATGAGAGACCATCATTAGCTTGCACCTACCCTAATATGAAATGTATTCTTTTCTTTTTTTCTTTATTGTATGGGAATACATTATTTTGTAATAAGTAGATTATGTTTTTTTCTTTTTGTGTTTTAAAAATTTCGCAAATTTTTTTATAAGATTTTGAAATTGTAAATTTAAATGGATTCAGGATTTTTCCAATTGCAAAATTTTATTATTTAATTATAATTTTTGGTTACTAAATCATATCTAATTATCTTATAAGTGAAGGGATGTAATCAATTCAATTGTTTTTTTAAAGATTACAATTATATTTACAATTTTTCTCAACACACCATAATGATAATAATCTTGTTTTTAAATTTACAATTTTTCTCAACACACCATAATGATAATAATCTTGTTTTAAAATAGGTGATTTTATTTTTTTTAATCTTCGTGTAATCTTCAGGTATTTTTTTTTTTAAATATTTTTAAAACAAAAGTATGGTGATTTTGAAAAGCTTCTCTTAATGATTTTTTAGCACATAAACAAAAATCTAAAGAATCACAAGTAATCACTTACCCTCTTAAGGTCGGATATACCAATTATGTCTTAGTGGACGTTAATCATCATCATCATCATAAACCATTATTTAGTAAATAGCTTTGTGTAATTTTTTTTTAATTATAATGATATTAAAAAAAAGATCTTTAATATTAACTTTCCTACCAAATTGCAATATGATTAGTTTTTTTTTTTTTTTGGTAAATGAGTGTGAAAATCTATATTACTGAAGGAAATTATAATACAAAAAAGATACAGGGACTCCCGAGATTTGCCAAAACGGAAACCAGATCTGGGGTCCCAGGGAAGCAATGTCTAATATAGAAGGGTGGGCCTGGGCAGCCATCGTGGGAAACCGACTGAGACCTCCGTAATCCAGTTTGAAAAATGACAGCATAACAAAAACCAAGAAAGCATAAGCATAGCGGGGTTAGCTCCTACACTGAAAACCTTGACCTGGGCTGGTCCTGCGCTAGTCCAGGTTGATGGGGTTCTTTTTGTTGAAACAATTCTTAAAATTTTTATCCCTAAGTCCTAAAATTTCCTTTTTCGAGTTTCGGCTTTTCTTAAAACACAAGTTTCATTATAAGAATCCCGACACATTTTCTATAAAATTATTTTAATAATGATAAGCTTTAAAACTAACAGATTTAAGGTTAACTTTAAAGAGTTTTTGGGATTCGAGGTTTGTTGAAAACATATTTTTCAATACAAATTGAATCGCGAAATCCCAATCCCCGATTTCCCGAAATGAAGAGAGTTAGTTTAAATGCTAATTTATTAATTCTCTAACGCAAAAAGTCAAGGTTTAAGTTAATCATTTCACGATTTTGGGATTCGGGGTTCAGTGATAAAACATCTCTTGTCAAAATGATCCCCAAAATCCCGATCTATAATTTTTGTTAAACCGAACTAACTTTGTTTTGTCCTTAACCCTGATTAGTTAGTTAATTAAGATGAATTTAAGTCCTATTTAAAAAAAAAAAACATGTCGCGATTTCGCAACTTCGAAAATCGAGATTCGTCAATGACATACTTCTTGTCGAAATGATCCTTGAAATCCCGAAACGCTAAATATCAATCAATCACTTTGCTAAAACGTTTAAGTCTTAATTAATACGTCACGATTTTAGAGATCGGATTTCATCGATGACATACTTCTCTACAACACGATCCCCAAAATTCGGAAAAACAAAATCTTCAGCCTTAAACTATGTTTAGCACCAATTAACCTTTTTCCAAAGCATGATTAATGATAATCATTTTTTAAGGTTTAATTCATGTTTCAGTTTCTGATTGAGTAAAATGTCTCGATTTTCCTTTAAAAATCCAAAGGTGCTAAAATACGGCCATTTAAGTAATGAATCACTGGTGATACGTGGTACTAATGCGTATCTCAGTAAAATATATTCCGCATTAAATGCCTTGAATTCTTGTCATCTGCGTCAATCCCATCACTTTTAAATGAATTAAAAGAGCATTTGAATGTCTGTGTTTTCATTTTATCAAGCGTAAGAAACACTCAACTGAGCTCATTCATTCATTTTCTGTGACAGGTTTTCTGATGCAGGCACGCTCCTCTGGGCACGTCCGCTCATAGGATCTTCTCCTTCCTCGGCCCGAAGAACACTAATCGGTCCTTCTATTTCCCTATCGGGAAATCTACACCCACAGAACTCTTTGTGTGATGCCCCTCTTTGCTTATCGGGGAAACGGACTTCACAATATCGTGAGGTCAATGGTCAAGCGCTGGTGTTTCGAATCCCCAAACCTCGATGCAAGTCAACGCTGACCCCTCCTTTGCCTGTCGGGACTTCTCCTATCACGATTTCGCCACCCACGATATCAAGCAATTCACTTTACCGAATTTCGACTCACGATATGCCGAAACTCCGATGAGCTCGCTGCTTTGACTTTTCAACGGTCCCTTATCCCGTCGGGACTTTGGACTTCACGGGATCGCGAATCCTAATGTCAATATTTCGGGACTTCTCGCCATGAAACTCCGATAGCTCGTGCCACCTGTCCTCCACTAACTCCGCCATGGGCCACGCTATCCTTTAGCTGTCGAGATATTGCATTTCGCGATATCGCGATTCCTGATGCAATGTTCCCCTTGTCTCTGGGACTCCCAAATTACCGAACCCCGACTTCTTCAGATCTCCCGACGCGCGTCCCAAATGATGGGTGGTTCAGCTCGAACCTCAGGCTTCAGCCAAACACAAAGTCTAACCACTACACTTCTATGAACCCCAATGACCAAATCTCCGATCGAGTGATCACATGACACGTGTCCTTCTTGAGATCCACGACTATGATCCCCTCGCTATTTCGGGACTCAAAAGGTCTTGGACTCTTAACTTCTAGACCTCCGATATACCGATGACCCCTGATTCTTGCCACCTGTCCCAATAGATGGATGGCTCTGAACTCGTTGGTATTTCCACAATGGATTTGTCGATCTCTGGTCCACGGGATCCCCGATTTCCCGAACTTCGACGCCTCAATATCTCGATGCTTCTCGGAGTTTCCACTCTGCTCACGAAGGCTTAAACCCGGTGCAACTCCTGCCAAATCAGACGGTTGACGGGTGACTATGTGCAGATCTGACGGTCCACAATCCCTTGAGCTTAAATCCCAGACGTAAACCTCTCCACAAGATCCTAACCGTCTGTCTTCTCCTCCTCAATATGTTCACGAAGTAAACCAAGGACTCCTTCCTGGACTAAATCAACTGTGACCCAAACCTCCGTCTTCTTGAGTCACTCGATGTGCTCCAACTCTTTGTGTTGCCTTCAATAGCTTCAAAGGATTTATCCCTCCTGAGATTTCTCATGACTCTGAGTCTTAGAGAAGATTCTTGCACACACTCCTTGCGGCAAATCTTAGACACTTCAAAGTGCTGAATACCTTCGACTCTGTGCACTCCTGCAGCAGTAGTCCTTCAATACTCCGCTCAGTTTCACAACTGAGACTTTCCTTAGCCTGTGCACTCCTTGCACGGCTCCTATAACCCAATTTCACTTCTAGGTGAATGAGAGCAAGAGTTAAACTATCTGAGCCTTCTGTCAACGCACTCCTTGCGGATGACTTTGACTGCACTCCTTGAAGGAATCCTTACTCAGATAGAGAAACAATTGAAACTCATTTCTTCTACTTCCTCTCTCAGGTTTCAAACACTCAGCAAGAAATCATTCATACATAGCATGTAAAACAAATGCATAATAGGAAGTAAATACTTATGAGCATAGCATTCAACATACATACACAGAGAACAAACACAAAACCATGGATTTGAATCAACCTCTTCTATTAATTCAAACTCTGTACATGGGTGTTCTTCCACAACTCTCTGCTTCTCTTCTCAATGCTCATAATTATTGTTACAATGCACAATGAGGGTGTCTATATCCTGTTTCCCTCTTGCGCTCTAAAACTGTCTAATCTAATATTAAATTCTATCTACCTATTTCAGCTCAACATAAATGCCTCTATCTCAACATAAATGATTTTATCTACTTCAGACGAGAGTGGGGCACTCAAGGTATGATTACAATATACAAGTGCACCTCATCTTAATGGCTCATTTAAGATCGCGCATCAATTCCCAAGGGGAATTCAAAATTCGTGCTGGCTTGTCCAACTGTCCACTTGCATTCCGCGCTGGCTCGCTTGATGTGGGCGATGCTCCTGCATCATACTCCATCGCTTGAAAACTTTCATGGGCTCCTTTCCATGAGCTCCTGCATGGTATGTCCATGCTATTGTATCTCCTCTTCAGTCTCCGAGCTGGCATCTTCAACTGGATGGCCCTTCCACTTGATCAAATATTCAAAATATTCTTTCCTTCTGGTCTTCTTACCCACTCGTTTATCCAGTATCTGCTCCATCTGTGGCTTATCTGCAACTGGCATCTGCTTTTGCCACTGAACCTCTGACTGTTCATCACTTGTTCCTGCTTCCTCAGCTTTGTATGGGTACAAATCTGAGACATTGAATATCTGAGAAATTCTGATCCCATCGGGTAATTCAATCTCATAAGCATTTGCTCCACATTTATTCAAGACTTTCCAGGGTCCGATTTTATTCATCTTTAACTTATTGTATGTTCCTCTCGGGAACCTTTCTTTCCTCAAATGTGCCAGAACCAAGTCACCAACTTCGAACTGAAGTTGTCTTCTATGCTGATCGGCTCTGCGCTTATACTCTTGGCTTGAATTCTGCAACCGCTCCTTCACCTGGCTGTGAAGTTCCTTCATCACCTCAGCGAATTCTTCTGCACTAGCACTCCTAGTTTCATTCTGTTCTGAATCCCTCAATTCAGAAATTCCCCTCGGCTGTATGCCATAAACAATCTGAAATGGACTTTTCCCTGTACTCTTGTTCACTGAGTCGTTATACGCAAACTCTGCATGTGGCAATATATTGTCCCAACTGCTGTGGTGCTCTGTCACCAAGATTCTCAGCAAATCTCCTAGACTTCTGTTTACCGCTTTTGTCTGTCCATACGCCTGCGGATGATACGCTGAACTAAACAACAAGTTAGTTCCCAGCTTCTTCCATAAGGTCCTCCAGAAATGCCCTATGAACTTCGTATCTCGATCCGAAACAATACTCCTTGGTAAGTCGTGAAGTCGAATGACTTCTTTGAAAAACAGGTTCACGATGTGAGTCGCGTCACTGGTTTTCTGACATGGGATAAAATGTGCCATCTTGGAATATATATCCACCACCACAAGGATTGAATCAAATCCTCTTTGTGTCCTTGGCAACCCCAACACAAAATCCATGCTAATTTCATCCCATGACCTCTCTGGTATGGGCAATGGTTAATAAAAACCCGCATTCTACTTCCTCCCCTTCGAATGCTCGCAAATCCTGCATCTATCCACAAATATCTTGACCTCTGATCGCATCCCTGGACAAAAGTATGATTCGCTCAAATTTGCAAATGTTTTCTCATGATCGAAATGTCCGGCCAATCCTTCGTTGTGTTTCTCCTTCAGCAGATTCTCCCTCATGGAACAATTTGGAATACACAACTGATTTCCTTTAAACAACAATCCTTCCTGGATCATGTATTCGGCCCACTAGCTTCTATCCCTAAGGACTGGATTCTTGGCCGCTTCATATGCCTCCTTAAAATCCTGATCATCTGCGTACATGTCCCTGAGATCATCAAAACCCAATGTTTTGACTCGGAACTCCTGCAACAACAAACACTTTCTTCTCAAAGAATCATCAACTTTGTTAGTAGTACCAGAAATATGTTTTATCACAAAAGTGAAATTTTGCATATACTCAACCCATTTGACATGTTTCTGATTCAACTTCTCCTGTTGAGTCACAAATTGCAGTGCATGATTATCACTGTACAAGACAAATTCTTTGGGTATCAAGTAATGGCTCCATTTCTTCAATGCCTGGATGATAGCATAAAACTCCTTATCATATGTGGAGTACTTCAATTTCACCTCATTCAGCTTCTTTCTGAAGTATGCTATTGGCCTGTCTTCCTGACTCAGGACTGCCCCTATTGCAAATCCACTTGCATCGCATTTCACCTGAAATATCTTTTGGAAATCCGGCAACACCAGAACAGGTTGTTCCGTGATTTTCCATTTCAATAGATTGAAACTCTTCTCAGCCTCTTCTGTCCAGTGAAAAGATTTATGTCTTTTCTTCACTGCATCCATCATCGCTGCGCTGATTCCACTGAAATTCCTAATGAACTTCTGGTAGAAACTAGCCAATCCGTGAAAACTTCCCACCTCAAATATGTTCTTCGGTGATGGCCAATTCTTGATTACCTCCACCTTATCTGGGTCCATCCTCAACTCATCTGCCGAAATAACAAATCCAAAATAAATGAGCTCTGTCTTCATGAATGAGGATTTCTTCATATTTATCAACAGCTTCTCCTGTTGCAATTTTTGCATCACTGTAGGCAAATGCTTTAGAGGTCATTGGAAGAGGCTCGCGCCCATGATAAATTACAGTGCGCAACACAATGATCTTTGGAGGAAGCTCACATGCATGAAGAAATACAACACGTGACACAACAAGCATTAGAATAAGCTCACAAATAGAATGAGACACGATGCGTTGATTAAAAATCACATGAAGAACAATGCTTGAAGGAATTGAAACATGCACGAAATCCTTGCATGACTTGGGTTGCAATGAAGATCCTGAAGACCAAGTAAGTTCTTTCTTGCATTGTTGTTTGCGGTTGCTGAATAATCCAAAGGATGCAAGTAAGTTGACACAAATGTTAGCTACTTGCATGAGGGAATAAGGAGTGGAGACAACCATATGAACTCATTTATTAGAAATATATGTATGCTAGGTCAACAAGCAAAAGCGCATTGGCCGAGAGTTTAAGATGGTAATCGGGTGGCTATGACATGGATGGCATCATGTTGGATATGGGTTCCGACGTGAATATTTTACCAAAGATATCTTGGGAGGTGATGGGTAAACCCAAATAGGTCTGGTCTCCCATCCAATTGTGGTTGGAAAATCAATATAATATCTACCCAATAGGTTGACTAGAACAAATGGAAGTGAATATAGAAGAATTCAAAACAAAGGTTGACTTTGAGGTAATAGAAATTATGGATGAATCTGATCTATATCTTGAATTACTTGGCATTGACAATAATGCAATGCTAAATTTAAATAAGAGGTAGATATCATTTGAAATAGATACCCTGCACGTGATCACACCTTTGGATCCATATGAAGGATATCGATACAATGAGTCAATGGATGAGGATGCTCAAAGCTCAGTCATTGAAAATATATCTAAGATCATTGGGCATAGGGAGGATTGCATCAAATCCACCACAGATGGAGAATTAAATTGTAGAAGTCTAAAGTCTCATGACATAGATTTTGAGGATGCCATGGATAGGTGGAAAAACAATCTCTATAAATTTTCCACTCACATATGCATGAGGATAACGAAAGCATTGCATTGGATCAGATCTGAGCTATGAAGTGCCTCACGGTTTGATGGGACATGGCCGATAGAGACATTCCTCATACAGATGGAGAAAATCATCCCTGTGGAGCAGAGGCTTTAGGCCATGGATGCAGTGGTTCGAAGGACACCTGCATGGTTGTGAGCGATGCATCACCCAAATATTCATAGTTAGGAACATGTAGTTGAGTTGATAAAGGATCGGTTCCATCCCATCACTGATTTCGAACTAGGAAATTGATACAAGGGAACTGAGGATCCTCAGGAAAACATTTATTTTTGTGAACAACACTGAACATCTAAGAATATCCCTCAAGCCTAATGGGTCCATTGATTTATCCACACTATGGACATAGTCTCTAGAAGCTGGTACATTTAGGACGAGCTCAGGAGGTACAAAGTCGAGTGGACCCATGTGAGTTCCCAATTTTGTTTAACATTCATCTTCACAACCAAAGATTCAACTCAAAGGGAGGTTCTCTACCGGATTAAATATTTTATTTTCTAGTGGCAGTACATTGTTGTAAGATTGGTATTGATAATGTTGATGAATATGAACCACACGACATCCAAATCAAAGAATCCAAAGGAGAGCACACACTAAAGGGTAAGGTGACAGAGATGGATGCACCAGACTATAATGGATTGACAAAAAATGAGAAACACAATATTGGCATTTAAGAAGCACCCAACACGGTCATCATTAGAGATTATTGGGATAAGGAGACAATTACTCAAGTTGTTGACCTCCTAAAGGAATATGAGGACTTGTTTCCCCGAATCTTTTCTAAAATGAAAGGCATTGCAGGATTGTTGGGAGCCATGAAGATTCAACTTAAACCAGATGCCAAACTGATCAAGAGAAGGCCTTATCGATTAAATCCCAAATATAAGGAAAATATGTGCAAAGAATTGGATTAGATGTTGTATGTGGGGATCATTGTCCATATAGAGGATTTGGATTGGATTAGTCCTATGGTTTTGCAACCCAAGACTACTGGGGATATTCAAATCTATGTATATATGAGGAGTCTCAACACAACATGCATCCACGACCCTTTCCCGACACCCTTCACAGATGAGGTGCTAGAAAATGTTGGTGGTCGGGAAGCCTACTCTTTCACAAATGGATTCTCAAGGTATCATTAGGTTTAGATCGTAGAGGAGGACTAGGATAAAAATAACTTTGCAGAAAAATGGGGGTCCTTTGCTTACACAATAATGCCCTTTGGCTTAAAGAATGCCCTTGCAGTGTTTTCCCAGATAGTGGTCACAACCTTCAAGGAATTCATCCACAAGTTTCTTGAATTTTACTTGGACGATTGGACAATGTTGAGTTTGTTGAATGAACACATGTAATATCTTCGAATGATATTGGATCGATGCTGCCAACTATAGATATCCTTGAATGCGAAGAAATGCATTTTATGTACATCATTTAACACATTGTTGGGCCATGTCATGTGCAAAGATGGATTGTTGGTGGATCAAGATAAGATTACTTCCATCTTGGATATGGTGGCCCCAACTTCGATCCAGGTGATGCGTGCCACATTGGGTCATATAGGATATTACTGATGGTTCATTCAGAATTATGCCCAGATTGTTGCCCCGTTGGAAAATATGTTGTGCAAAGATACTAAGTACGAGTGGACACATAATTCCAACAAGCCTTGGATACCCTAAAAGAAAAACTGGTTATGGTGCCAATTCTAGTTTTTCCTGATTGGTCGAAACTATTTCATGTCCACGTAGATGCTTCATCCATTGCAATGGGCACAGTTCTTGTGCATCCAGGAGATGGAAACATTGACCATCTGGCATATTTTTCCAATTGCAAGTTGTCCGATGCTGAAAATAAGTATACAACAACCAAGCATGAGGGCCTTTCCATGGTATATGCCTTACAAAAATTTCGCCACTACTTGTTGCGGTCCGCTTTCAAATTCTTCACTGACCACTTCATGCTCAATTATTTGGTCAATAAGTCGGTGTTGGGAAGACAAATCTGCCATTGGTTGCTGCTCTTTCAGGAGTTTAATAATTTGTGGTTAAACCGAGGAAGTATAATGTTGGACCCGATCATCTATCATGGATCGAGACCGGGGAAGCTACTAAGAGCCTCGATGATGAACTCCCTGATGTGAAACTCTTCCGGTTCAAATACTTGCCTGATCAATTGGATGAAATTACAGAAATTATCATGACTAGCTAGGATCCCACATGGTATACCCTGGCGTAACGCGATCAACTGGTGACCCGTAGTGTCGGTTATCAATTGATTTCCGAACAATTGTATAAGTTGGGGGCAGATGGAATCCTGCGTCGATGTCCAAGGGAGAATGAATGGAATTCCATCCTGTCTGAAGCACATGAAGGTATTTCTAGAGGCCACAATGCTAACAATGCTACCGCGTGCAAGGTTCTGTGCACAGGGATTTGGTGGCCCTCCCTCTTTGCAGATGCCAAGGACTACTGCAAATGCTATGACATATGTCAACAGATTGGAAAGACTTGCAAGAAAGATGGGATTCCCTTGTTTCATATGACTGTGCTAGAGCCATTCGAAAAATGGGAAATAAATTTTGTGGGTCCCATCAATCCCCCCGCGTGTCGCATAGGGGTGTGCTACATTATTACAATGAATGAATACCTGACTAGATGGGCTGAAGCCACACTAGTAAAAAATTGTACAGCAAAAACAACGACACACTTCATTTTTTAGAATGTCGTCACCAAATTCGGCTGTCCAAGGGTGTGTTGATGAGCGACCATGGGTCACATTTTCTGAACAAGGCCATTTAAAACCTCACTCAAGTTTTCATGATACATCACCAGAAGACAAATCCCTATCACCCTCAAGCTAATGGTACGATTGAAGATTTTAAAAAAAATTTAGAGCATGCTTTAACCAAATTTTGCAATGTGTAGTGTGATTACTAGGATCAATAGATCCTAGCAGTATTATGGGCTTATCAAACAATGTGCAAAAGGTTGACAAAGCGCACATCATTCATATTGTTCTATGGAAAATAAGTGATCATGTCGCTAGAATTTGTTGTTCATATCATCCGGCTCGCCCTTGTAACCCATATGACAGATAACCAATCCCTTCATCACAGGTTAGATGAGCTCATGGAACTAGAGGAGCACTGAATGATGTCAGGATTCAATAGTATGTACAATAGATAGAATATCTTATAGTCGACATAATTTACCTTTTTGACAGCCAAAAATCCACATTAGTCACACAGGTGGACTCAATAACTTGATAGTTTTTGCAGATTTCCCATATTTCCAATTTAGGTCGTTGATTTACGATAAGTACAAGGTCATAGACCTACTTGTGAGATTCATGTAGGCCTCAGAGGAGTTTCTCGGCAATTCATTTCATTGAAAGGGAAAGCAATCCAATTTGGGTATTTTTCACATGCCAAAGGTACACAATTTGTTATTCCATTACAATACCTAATAAGCATAACCAATACAACGGATCTGACAATTCATCTCCCCATGTATCACGCTTCGCCACCACTTTCTACTTATTCTCCAACCGAACCCCCCGTATGATCTCTCTTTCACACCAACTTACCATTTCCTCCATTCCCCACTCTCTATATACCAAACCCCCTTATGCTCTTGATGGAGTAATTCTCCATGGCCCACTACCACCCACCCCTACCTGTGAATTTCTCCATCATTCAGTTGGTAATTCCCGTTATTCACCCCGTTGTATCAAATTTTCTCATCTCTCTTTCCAACTTCCCCTTCATGGCATGGCTTAGCATACTGCCCATACTATGTTCTTTCTAGTTTGGTCAAGCATATCAACAAATTACACTTCAGTTTTTACAAATATTGCTAGTATGCCACCATCTGCTTGGTACAGGTCCTTCCCCCTTATTTCCTAGCAAGAATCAACTCAGTGCCACATAGTTTCCTGAACTGTGTTTCATATTCACGGTTGTTCACTGGCTATCTTAGCTCAAAGTTGGTTGAACAATCACCATGCATCATCACCTTTGCTGATAGGAAGAGACCCTACTCTTTGGTTCACCAGAATCCCTACTCTCATCTATCGCCATGGATTCCCCCTTCTAGTAGAAGAAATCCCAAGGCAATCCAATTCATCCAGATTAGTTGTTGGGTTCCTCACTATCTCCTATTGCCATGGATCCTCAACCCTTTAGTAGTAGAAAGGTTGAGGCTACTATCTTGGTCTGTTCCTCCCACGACAAAAAAACAAGAAGAGAATGATGCTCTCTCTTGGTGGAGCCTAACTTCTCTTCAGTGGTTGGTGTTTGATGGTGGGATTTAAACATATCCCTCATTCACCTCCATAGACACCAATGAAGGTTCTGGGTCGAGCACTTGGCCGCATGCACTCCAACTCCATATTTCCCCATGGGGCCTACATGACTCATTCTAGGACCTGGTCCAGGTTGCAACTATAGCTCGAATAAATGATTTTCTCTTACTCAGGCCCGACCAAAACCATAGATTTTTTTGAATACCAATGATTTTATCTTACTCAGGTTTGACCAAAATCATAACTTGTTTTGAAGACTGATGATTTTCTCTTACGCAAACTTTCCACCTTGATCATATGGAGCAGCTGGCTCGAGGACAAGCCAAGTAATAGTCGTGGGGGCTTGTTGGCACCCAAATTTTTGGGTCCATTTCAAGTGCATGCATAAGAAAATTTGTGCGCGCTCATTCTGAGTTTTGCATGTGCCTAAGATAATGTGCGAAGAATGAGAAGAAGTGCACGCCGAATCGAGTTTTTACATTTTTCACCAAGGTTGAAGTCTACCAAGCACGCGTCGGTCTTGGTTTTTGATAGTTGTGCCAAAAATCAAGAAGATGCATGCTAGAATCAAGAAAGGAATCATCGAGAAATGTTCTCCAATGATTAATACCAATAACGCAAGGGAACGTGGAGATGAAAAAAGGTGAGATGGCGAGGCAGTAAATATTTCCTTGATTCCTAAAGGCTACGTGGAATGCAGGCAGGTGCTAGAAGCGTGCAAGGCATTTTTTTCAATAGAGCGAGTGGAGTAGAGCAAAAAGAGACAGAGCTCCCGAGTAGAGAAAGATATAAAAGGAAGCAACGACATCAGAAATAGAGTTAGATGGTTAGATGATGAAAGAGTGAGACCCTTGCATAGAATATTCAGTCAGTCATAGTGTATCAAGCTCACTCTGAGCCTTTGTGATGTTGTAATGCTTCTGAATATATATATGGGTTCGTCATATGTCTGAGATCTAAGAGGATGTGCATTGCGTAGTGTGTTGTATTTATGAGGAGATATCTAAATATGATACAAAGCCCCATTTCTATTTAATACGGTATGCTTAATGTATATTGTGTGTTATGGAACGAACGAAATAATAAAGATGCGACAATTATGATCTATTGTGTGTCTATCATGTGTTATTTGGATATGTGTGTGTATTATTTTACTTATTAGCACAATAAGTTATCGGATATGGAATGTATGAATGTCGTCCTAGATGGATCTTGCTTTTCTTAATCCTTCATCCCTGACATAAGACCTTTTGGTGTTTTTGATCCCCTCTGTATCTCGGGTGGGACCTTCCTTGACCTTGGTTGAGGATTGATGTGCCGATGCTCTAGGGTTTTTGTTGGTCAACTCTCGATGAAACCTAGGTCTAAAGTCCCCAACGTTAAGAAGGATGCGGGCAAGCGTGAAATAAAATTCCAACATTGAGCGAGATNGGGGGAGAGAAAGAGAGGTAGAAAAATAAATGGAAACTTAGGCATAAGAGCGCACATGCTTTCAAAGAATGTGTGCATGCACGTTCCTAGAGCACATGCACGTTCTTAGGAGCATGTGTGCATTAATTCCATTTCAATTTTTTTTGGTGCGGGAATGACAACTCTAGCGCACATGTTTGTTGAGTTCTCTACAATTATAAAAAAATACCCCACACTAGAACAATGGGTTTTCTACAATGATACAATTATTTTAAGGTAATTCCATAGTTAAGGTACTCAACACTTGCACTAATAGAGACATATACAATATATTTTGCTTGAAAAATAACATACCAATGTTGGAAAAACTTAATTTTCACATAGTTATTCACAAATTGTATAAATAAAAATTACATATTTGGAAAGCTAATTCAATTTCCTACATTTCATGTTTTTACACCATATTCAAATTATTTGTAAAGTACCTTGAATAATCCCTATTGTCAATAGATTGTTCTTTTTCCATGTTTGCATTGCCACTAACACTTCATGAGAGACCATCATTAGCTTGCACCCACCCTAATCTGAAATGTTTTGTTTTCATTTTTTCTTTATTGTATGGGAATGCATTATTTTGTAATAAGTAAATTATGTTTTTTTTGTGTTTTAAAAATTTTGCAAATTTTTTTATAAGATTTTGAAATTGTAAATTTAAATGATTGAATTGCAAAATTTTATTATCAAATCATAATTTTTGGTTACTAAATCATATAAATTATCTTATAAGTGAAGGGAGGTAATTAGTTCAATTGGTTTTTTTAAGATTACAATTCTATTTACAATTTTTCTAAAAATACACCATAATGATAATAACCTTGTTTTTTAAATAGGTATTTTATTTTTTTAATCTTCTTTAAAATAGGTATTTTGTTTTTTTAAAACAAAGTATAAACCTAGTAAATAGTTTTGTGTAGAAATTTTTAATTATAATGATATTTAAAAAAAAAAATCTATCTTTCCTACCAAATTGGAATATGACTAGTTATGAATAACACATATTCACAATTTTTTTTAGATTTAATTTAATTTATTATTTATAATTTTATGAAAAATATTTTACATCATATAATTATTTTTATTTTATTTTTTATATTTTAATTTTAAAATGAATGAATTTTATGTAATGTAAATTTATTTGTTTATTTATTTTTAAGCTAGAGAGTAGTACCTTTCATTAATTAAAATCATAGTACATATAAGTATTCTAGTTGTTTTGGTGGCTAATAAAGGAAACCGGCCAGAGAAACAGATGCCTAAGCATCATGGTGGCTGCTTGTCCAAGTGGGCATTGTCCTCTTTCTTGGATGGCCATCCCAGGATGAGCTATGACACGTCCATTTGTCCTTTGGTGTCCTATATTTGGCATAGGGACACAGATTCATGTTTTTTCATGCAAGTTTGAGTCTTCAGTTGTTTTGGTGTGTAATTCATGGTTATTTTTCCCTATTAAAGAGGTCCCTACTCCATCCATTTTACCCACTTTAGTAATTGATGGTAATATTAAATTATTAAAGTAAAAGGAGAAAGATAAAAATTTTAACATTATCATTAATTGTTTCACTATGTTTGAGAGTGGTTCCAACCTTATTGGACTTCATATAGAAAAAGTAGAATTTTAGGTCTCATTCAAAATTCAACAAACTTAACGGTTTTGAGGATTTCAAGATTGGGAAGATTGCAATGTTTCCACTGGATTCTATCATGACGGTATGAGATTCTATCATGATGGTATGGATCTGGCATTTAATCAAGATCACCAAGCCTTTTATGTACCTCGATGTTGGTGGCATTGGTTGTAGAACTCTTTTGTCATGACCCTGGTAAAAATGTACCCTTCACTCAAGTATGAACTCTTCTCTTGAACTCTTTTGTCATAACCCTAGTAAAAATGTATCCTTCATTCAAGTATGAACTCTTCTGTTGAACTCTTCTCTTTGTCATCGTTACTTAGTGGTGTATGTGCACATCAACCTATGTCTTATTTATGGAAAGACAAAGATGTGGGATGTGTTTTGTGAAGATATGGGTTTGGACAATAATGTTGAATTGACATTATTCAACTTGGATCTTAATGTACCAATGCTAGAGCCAATCACTTTTGATGATGGCGATCCTCTGGAGGGGTCATCCTCCATGCCAACAAACACACATATTGCATTATATAGAGGAGGAGGAGGATGGAGGAGAGATGTGTGGTAGTGATGCTAATCTTGATGATTATGACATGGATGACTACTCACAATCTCCACTCATAAGGTATGATATTATTCCATCTACAATTCTACTATCTACCCTATGGTTATTTTGTGTTTTCCATTGGTATTCTCACCTATAGTATCAATGAGCATTTTGATTTTGATGATTTATTAAAATTGATAATGCTGCAACTTATGGTTCTAATCTCTTGTGTGTTAAGTGATTGTCATTTGATAATCATTGATGTTACAATGTATAATGAATCATGATTTATCATTTATGTTACATGTTTAAAGTTTTGTATCATGTAAATCTTCTAGTTTCTAACAAAATATGATTTTTTATGTCTAAATTTCATTTTGTATGTGTAATTTTCAATTTTTTTTCATATATATATAAACTTGTCACCATGTCTTGTTTTCTGAGGTGAAATTTCAAATGTGTCATCGTGTAAGGTGATTTAAGGAATGAGATGGGGAGACTTCCAAGACAACATATCTAGTTTCACTTTCATCTCCTCTACCTGTATTGTTGTTCCGTCATGTCCCTCCTTAACTCAAATATGAGACTCAATTAGTGTTATGAGAACTGGGTAGTGAGACTTGTGCTATCAGTTATGGGGGGCTTGACATATGCGTGATGAGTCAAATATCCTTAGTCTACTCCCACGAGAGTAGGGACAATACAAATGACAAAAGAAGGGGCCGAGGATGAAGGCACGGAGGTGGCTAAAGAGCCTTCCTGTTGATCTTCCTCATTGCTTCGATGGTCCTTGCAATCCATCTGCTGGGTTCGAGCTCTGGCTTGGTGATTCTATTTGTTGCTCGGGGCCATCAAACTCATGATTGTCTTAACTGTCTGTAAGAACTGTATGTCCACATCTGCCTCCAAGATGAGGAAATAACCCACTATCTCTGTGGACCCGTCCTCATTTGCGAGGCATTCTGAAGAATGAGAAAAACACAAAAAGGCAAAGAAGGATGGGAAAATATGAGAACAAAGTGGGCAAATTTATCCCAGCAAAAGGGTATCGACCCTTGCCTTGCTGAGTTCTTCCTAGTTTCATGATAAACATATTGAGATAGAGGGCACACATAATCCTTCCGTGTCTATCAGAGCCAACCACATTTTCAACCCGGGTATGATAACAGACTTCTCACTCTGTTATTTGTTTTATTTGCTATAAGAATTAATCTCGAAATTCGTATCAAGAGTCTCGGGCCTTTGAAAGACAAGGTTTCCACTCTTGTGACTTTCTGAAAGCCGTATCAGAAGTCTCGGGCCTTTGAAAGACAAGGTTTCCACTTCTGCGACTTTCCAAGTTTTAACTAGTTATTGCCTGAGCAGTTGGCCAGGAGCTTATTCAACATTCTTTCACTCTGGTGCAAAGAACTAGAATTAAACGCCTTGATTTTCTGTGCAGTAATAGTTATTACTTTCATGATGGATAGATCAGTGTCTTTTCGAGATATTCAAAATGATGAAGAAGAAATCACTTCAGGAAGAACTTCTACAAGCAGTCTAAGATCTATGTTTGCAGACAACAATGTTCACAGTCTAAATCATGCAAGTATTGAAGCCATTGAGTCTCAACCACAGGCTACGTGGAAACTACCCGCCATCTCCCCAAACCAAGTCTATAATGACTTAAGTATGTTTCACCTCCGTGGTGTGTCCAGAGTCATTGTTAAAGAATTAGTTAGCCACATACAACAAAATAGTGATGTTAGCCAAACCATTTATTTGATCAATGTTAAAGAAATCCAAGCTGAAGCAAAGTAACACAAAACAAACTATCTACATTTTGGCTGCATATGTATTGGAATCAATCCTTTAGTACACAAAGGAATAGATGCTTATGTTCTATGTATAGTCCGAGATATGACACATAATAAGTTCTCTGATTCCTTAATAGGAGGCATTGCCACTCCTTTATTCAATGTCCATGTATATTTTGATTGTTTTCCAAACTTCTCTATATATACCTTTGATGAAAACCTTGCAGATATTCTTAAACTCTAGATTCGTACAACTGGATTTGATATGTACCAAACCAAGACAAACATTTCCATCCAAACCAGAGGATGTTTTAGGTATACAAATACTCTTTATCCTGCAGTAATGAATGCTCCCAGTAAGACATCTAAATCTAGTACTCTAGTTATTACTGACCCTCTAAATCAAAAAATGGAACACCAGACTATTAAATGGCAAAATCTCTCCTTTCCCGCAAATTGGATCATTGATACTCCTCAATTTCCAGTACCACGATCTATAACCTCTACAAACATCCAAGAATCCTCTTCCTCTACAATAATCTCTTTCCCTACTCCTCAACGTTCATACCTCAAAGATGATCGCCCTTCTGTTTCTTCTGTATCAACTCCATCCTTATGTTTGCATCCTTTTCTCCAACCCCTTGCTTCCTCCTTAGGACAAGTACCTTACTTTGTTCAGTGTTTAGATTGTGCTAAATTAGTAACACTCTCAACACTACCCACTCACACAGAGAATGAACAAATCCATCTTGAACATAGACATCATAATCCTAGGACAAATCTTCCTCCTACAAGCTCTACAACAAAAGAACCTTGTCCCCATCCACAATGTTCTGATTTTCCTTTTCCACATGAACCTCACATTCTTGTTATAACAGAATCTTATCCTCTTAATATCTCTCAAAGATATGCTGTGAAAAATATCCCAAATGACATCAAAATACCAACGGTATCAGAAATAAGAAAGTTCCTTTCACTAATGAATGGGTGCTAGAAACATTTGGTAAAAGAAGAATGGATGAAAGGTATGTTAAATTGCGATCTGTTTTCCCATCCTGATGCAAAAAGATTCTCCAAATCTATCTCAGACAAAGAACTATTGGCCTTATCAACAAATTGGCAAGAATATATGACCAAGAACAATGTTTGGATTTCATTTTATGAATGGAAAACCCAACAAAAAATTCTTGCTACCTTTCACAAAAGGTCAACGGCCCTAAAGTCTTCTTGTAAACCCGCTTTGCACCCTCTCCCAACCACTTTGATTTCTTTCCCTGTACAGACTATTTCCATCTCTGATTTAGGAAGAGAAATTGGAAATCTTAGAAAGAAATCAAGGCACAAACAAAGCAAGAAGGTTAGGATACAGGACATGAAAACAAGGCCGAGAGAATTCTCCCCATTCATCATCAAAAGTTCCATGTCCTCTTAGATGTCAAGATCAAAGGGAAATTATTCAAACTGAAGACTTTGTTAGACACAGGATCTGACCTCAATCTTTTGAATAAAGATATCATTCCTATCCAATTTTGGCATAAAACACAAATGAGTGCTATTGGATTAGGAAATGTGCCAACACAGATCTCCTATGAAGTCCTAGAGGCAGTTTTGTGTTTCAAACATCATTGCTTATCTTTGAAATTTCTACTTACAAACATTCTAGTAGCCTGTATTCTCATAACTCCCTTTTTTGTGGCCGTTGAACCTCATGGTTCTACAAAATTGTCAAATGGAACCTCTGGTTACTTTATCAACATTCCTTCACCAACAAAAGGATCAAAAATCTCTGTTAAACTTCCTTTTGTATCTTCTCCTAGGATTTCTTCTTTGGTTTACATAGTCCAGAGTAAGACACTCAAGATAGAAGAATTGAAAAATAAGCAGTCTGAGTTAAGGATTATTGATCAGATTAACCAAATTCAAATACAACAAAAGATTCTAAAGCTGAAGCAAGAATTTGAAGATCAAATATGCTCAGAAAATCCAACTTCTTTCTGGCATAAGAAAAAACATGAAGTCACACTTCCATATAAAGATGCTTATGAAGGAAAACCTTTCAAAAGCAGAGCTATCCCAATGAATGTTGAATACCAAAGGCTATGTTCATAAGCAATCAAAAGCTTACTTCATAAAGGACTTATCAAAGAATCCATTAGTCCATGGAATTGCTATGGATTCTATGTTAATAAACATTCTTAACAACTAAGAGGAATCCCTAGATTAGTGCTAAATTATAAACCACTAAATAAAGTATTGGCTGATGATACCTATCCTATTCCAAACAAAACAAGTTTGGTAACAAGGATTGTTGGAGCAAAGATGTTTTCTAAATTTGACCTGAAATCAGGATTCTAGCAAGTAGCAGTAAAAGAAGAAGACAAATTTAAAACAACTTTCAGTGTTCCGGCAGGACATTATGAATGGAATGTCATGCCCTTTGGTTTGAAAAATGCCCCAACAAAATTCGAAAGAGTCATGGATGACACTCTGAAACCTTATTTCGATTGGCTTATTGTTTATATTGACGACATACTTGCATTTTCTTCCTCTATTGAACAACATTTCAAACATCTTAAGAAATTCATACAAGTTGTCAAAGAAGCAGGATTGGTTTTCTGAAAGAAAAAACTTGAACTTTTCAAAACTGAAGTCAAGTATCTTGGCCATATCATTCAGAATGGTGAATTAACCTTGCAAACCCATGCCGTTGAATTTGCTGATAAGTTTCCAGATAAAATTACTGACAAAGTCCAACTCCAAATATTTCTTGGAAGCTTAAATTATATTAGTCATTTTTATAAAGGATGTGCTCAGGATCGTAAATTATTGAATGACAGGTTAAAGAAAGATCCAACGCCATGGACAGAAGCACATTCACAAGCTGTCATAAATATTAAGTCCAAAGCAAAGACACTCCCATTGCTTTATATCTTTGACAATGATCTTCCTAAAATTGTTGAAACAGATGCCAACAATCTTGGTTGGGGAGCCATCCTTAAACAAGTCAGAGAACAAGGAGATAAGAAAAGAGAAGAAATAGTTTGGTTTTCTTCCGGACTCTGGCAAGCTAGTGAAAAGAATTATTCTTCCCTAGACAAAGAAATAAAAGCAACTCTAAATGTTATTCATAAATTTGAAATATTTCTTATATATTAGAAATTTCTACAAAGAACTGATGCTGCAACTATGAATAAAGTTCTTAACAAAGAAATAAGAACTCCCAGTGATGCCAAATTTGCTAGGTGGCAAGCCCTGTTTAGCAATTTTGATTTTTCCATAGAACATATTAAAGGCACCACAAATTGTATCCCATACTTTTTAAGTAGAGAACACCTCCAACAGGTCTCTATGATTATCTTTGTCCAATTGAGAAATGGATCTGAAGTCTTAACAACTATTCCAGATACATTGAGTTGGGAACAATACTCATCAAACTGGAAACCTCATTGGGAATTAAGAAGTACGAAATTGCTATCTCCCATAAACCAATTCCATTGTCCAAGACTGGTCCCAGAAGTACGCAATAGACAAAGTTCTAATGTCCTAATTCCTGTCATTTCAAGAGGTTCACAAAAGGTTGTTGAAGCACAAGATGCTCTCTCTAGTTTTTTTCATGACATAGATCTCATTTGGGATATCAGGAATAACCAAGGTTTTAACCAACAATACTTTTGCCTACAAAGACCTAGGACTTAGATTAGTATGCCATTGGCCAGAAAGAAATCAAGCCCTATACTTCCCTGGTAGTGACTATGATTATTCTCATTACTAAACGTTGTGGTGGGATTTCATACAGCAAGAAGACTTCATGACACTTGTCAAATTTGGAAATGTTAACACTTCCACAGTAGGAAGACCTCCAAGTTGGCTTGCAGATTGGTGGAAAGATTTTGGTCTCAATAAAAGTGCAGTAGACCCAACAATTCTATCTTCTATATGCAACCTTTTATCTCCTCTACAATATGTCCAAAGTCTTTTTCAGAATGGGCCAAATGATGGGGAAATTTTGTGTCATTTCATCTTCAACCATCTTCAATGGGTAACCAAGGCTAAAACCAGTGTACAAATGATAAATGGCCAACCTTTTATCATTCGGAAAATCTACAACGAAATGTGGGACACTCTCAATTATGAAGAAAGATTCCATACTCACATTGAGAATGACTAAGTTTTGCCTATTCATGTCTTACTGGCCGATAGTGGCGTCCGTCGGTTTTCGTGGATTACCGTCATAAATCTCCACTTTGTAATGTTTCAAATAAAAGTATCTTAGAAACCTAGAGCACTTCTCTAGCTTCTGGCGTGGTTTGACCCGCATTTCTAAGATTCCTTAGATACGTGGAAAGTAGATTTGAAATTTGGTCGGAAGGTTCTTGCATGATTGCTCCGCCAAATCTTAAAAGTAGATCTGATTCCAAGAGAATAGTAAAATGTCTTGTCTAAGAAATGATTCTCTTCTCCGAAATTTTGTATATAAGGAGATGAGAGGTTCATTTGAGGGGGAGTCGATTTGAGTTTGTAAGTCC
>SNQJ01S0015919.1:51400-63180 GCA_010110895.2 Picea sitchensis | reverse complement strand
CCCCCCCCCCTTGTTAAAGGTAGAACGACGATGGGGTCCAGAATGGAACCCTGGCCATAGATCTAGGCGCGCAAATTCTGGCCACCCAGATTTACCCGTCGCTTAACGATATTACGGTCTATTAATATACTTGATCCAACGGTCAAGTTCCTCTCCTACAATCTACAGTGTAGATCGTTTCAGAATTTTGCATACCACGATTTCCATGTTCCTGTGCAACTCCAAAGGGTTTTAAGCCCTATGCATGTTCTCCAGATCTGACGGTCGTGAGGGTTCTCTTTTCCTCCCGAACAGATCCTACGGCTCCAACACCTCATGCATTGAACTCTCTCTCTCTCCCGGTGGCCATATACCACACCGGCTGTGGATTCTAAAATACCACTAAACATCCTGAGCTTTGTAACATGGTCAAGTGACTCGTTGACACTCAGGAACATTTTGGGGTTTGAAATTGGCCCTCCCGACACAATTTCTTCTCAAAAAAAAAAATCCGTCCAAGACCACTTATCTGGCCCATCCAGGCTTAGCGTCGAAACCATGGCTCTGATACTATATGTAACGCTTCCCCGACCATCATCCAACCCACTGGCCGGACAAACACTTCTTTGTGTAACAACATCATTTTATGCTTAATTACAACATGCATTTAAAACAGGTTAAACACATTTAAACTCAGAGTCAACACAAAATTACTACTGACATAAATAATCCATGGAATTAACATTAATTCATATCAACAACATAATACATGATAAATATAAATACACAGACATGCAAAACATAATTAAAACATCGTCTGGTGCTTATCTTTGAAACAGTGGTAATTCCACCAACCACATGCAGGCCTTCCACGAACCTCCCAGCCTTAGACCACGCTGCTCATCAAGCTCAGCAGTGGGTCACCCCCGAGATGGGACTAAGCTCCACCCCAAGGTAAGGAATCCTAGGCTAGGCTGAGGTTACAGGGAAAACAACACAAAACAACTGGAAGGATTCTTCTCAGGATGCCATCTTACGCCCACTACTCCCAGACTCKCATTCCCCACATGCCTGTTCTGCCTGGGAGTATACACCTTCACAAGCACAGTCCATCGGTGCTACACCTCCCTCTCTRGGTCTCGACAATATGCCGGATTAGGAAGTCTTAGAGAGTGAAGCTGGTGCTGGACACTCTCTGGAAGAAACCACTTTCCAACAAACTCTCTCACCTAGAAAGAGTTTCTCATAGCCCTGACAACCTGCCTCTTCCAACAAAAATTACCTCCCTCACCTGGAGAGAGGTTACACACAGGCTCGACATGGACTTACACTATCCAGTAAGCCACGTGCAGTCCAGCACTGCGTGGCCACAATAGCCAACTAGGAAAACAAACACGGGCTTCCCAAACAGGCTCCGCAATCACGGGATAGACTCATGGTTTTGGTTTCGGGATTTCACCAAGTGTACAGAGATTCCACACACAGGCTCAAACTGTTCAGACAGAGGTTGTACTAGCTATCTCAGAAATCAACACAGGCTTTTCGACTTTCAGGGTTGCACTAGCGTATTCTTGCAGAGGTCAGATTGTTCATGTTCAGACGGTCAGGTAGAATGGAGGAGGAACCCCCAAGACAACTCATCTCAGCCATTTTATTTGCATGCGCCTGGGTTGACACTTGTCACCCATGCAATTGCATGCGTTCCTTCAGCATGCGTTCCTTCCATTTGGAAGTTGCTTGCCTTCCAAAAAGAACTCAGGATAAAACATATTATTCACATGTCTTTTGGAATAATATTAAAATATTATTCCCTAAGGACTTAAGCCCCTAGGCTCAACACTTATTCCCTTTTCCCATCTTCCAGCCCCTAATCCCTTGCCCACTCTGTGGAATCTTAGTCCCCCATCACTCATTCATCGTGGTCGGTCTGCACGCAGCAGTGTTTATATTTTTATTAATAATGTGCATAGATACATGTACAAAATCAAACTCTTGGCCTTCAACACTTAGGCTCTCTGGCCTAATAATCACATAAGCCCACCAGCTTATATAAACTTGGCTCACCAGCCTATAAGACATTTTTACAACTCATTTCGTAAACAAGATTTACAACTGGGCTCGGCCTTGGGGACATTACACCACCAGTGAATAAACTCTTCAAAAAACCATCCTTTTGAGGGAATATGTGCCCTACACCACTCCTTCCCGCGTACATACACTAGCTGACCCATTACAGCCCATGTATACTGACAAAAGCACAAAAATTAGAAAGTTGCAGATGGAATATAGATTTCCGGGTAAGTTTCCTAAACCATTTGACCATCCATAGTCAGTCACCCAACCGAATACCTAACTCTTTTTATCCTATAAAAGAAGGGGTAGGGGTCCCATTTGAAAAGAGGAAAATAATTGCAAAGAAACTCTGCCCTTTTTTGTATTCCCCTTGCCCCAAGATTCTGCAACCAATTTGTGATTTCACTGAAGAGGAGAAGCATGTGTGTTAACAGTTGGTGCATAGTAGAATAGCATCCCAGGACCATATTTGTGGAGCAGTGGCCGATTTCACCATTGTAAGTTACTTTTGTGAAGTTAATAGAAAGAATTAATTTTCTCGTCCCGCCATATGAGGTGTTTCATATTCAGTTTTGATTATATTTTATTAAAACCTCTAACCCATTAATTTATATATGAGATGCATTTTCGTAGTTCATTGTTTGTCTGTTTATGAATGCAGATTAGCTTTGGGAGGAGACTTGCAGTCAAGGAGAAATCAAATGCAAAAGGATCGACATCAAACTTGGAATTTAAGGTAGAGTTACCGAATCTTTTTACCCTTGTGTTTTATGCATGATTGTGGGGTCTATGTTGAGATAATCGAAAAAAGCAGGAGGCTTTCAAAGGTCACTTTCTGCATGCATTACTAAACCCTTAATGCTAGTCTGTAGGGGGATTTCCCACCCACGTCATGTATCTATATTACATCCTTGCCTACAACAAGACTTGGGAAGAACACTTGCAACATATTCAATAGGTTCTGCACACTCTGTGACAACATAAGCTATATGCCAACTTGGAAAAATTCTCCTTCAACATGGAAATGATCCAATACCTAGGCTACATTGTTAATGTGCATGGTGTGCATGTTGATCCAACCAATATCCAAGTCATCCATGACTATCCGGCCCCAACCACACTCACTAAGCTTCAAAAATTCTTAGGCCTTTCCAATTTCTATCGTAGGTTCGTGTTGGGACTCTCCCATATTGTATGGGCCCTCAACCAAATAACCAAGGGTGGTGGTAAGGAAAAATTTGTGTGGGGCAAGTCCCAACATAATGCATATGATGATATGAAGCAAAGCTTTCTCTCCACCCCAGTTCTTTCATTACCTGACCTGCAACAACCCTTTGAGATCGAGACAGATGCTTTAGACTATGTTTTGGTCACATTCATCACTCAGTAAGGCCACACCGTAGCCTATCATAGTGAGACACTATCATATGTTGTCTGTAAGTACCCTAATTATGACAAAGAAATGTACTCCATTGTGCAATCTTTCCTCCAGTGGAAGAATCATATTCTCTGGAAGGAGATAGCCATCCACACTGATGATAATTCGATGTAGTTCATGCAGACATAAGGAAAATTGCAGAATGACCACCATAAGAAGTGGTCCCCATATTTGTAGCAGTTCCACCTCAATATAAAGTATAAAACATGAAGTTCCAACAGAGTCATTGATTTCCTCAGCCGACCTCCAGTCGTGACACTCACCACAGTGCTTGATTCTTGCGACCAAGAGACCTCCATATGGCCCCACCTCTATGAGAAATATCTTGACTTTGCCAACACCTACCAGATGTTGGGCTCAAACATAATTGTCACTAATTTCCATCTTCAGGATGGGATGTTGTTCCATTTGGGCCATCTTTGTGTTGCATAAAAAGAGTGAGTGAAAATTATTTGGGAATCCCATTACAGTCGAGTGGTAAGAAAATTCAACGTGGAAAAGATAGTGGTAGTGTTGCAATGAAATTTCTACTGGTCGAAACTTCGACATGATGATAGCAAGTATATTTGGTCCTGCACTGCCTGCACTATTTCCAAATAGACCACTAATAAAAAAGTCCTATACACTCCTTTTCCTACTCCTGTCAGGCTAAGGGAATCCATCTCAATGGAGTACATGTCGGGCCTTCCGTCCACCAAGTGGGTAAATGACTATGTTTTTTTGGTTGTTGATCGCTTTTCCAAGATGACGATTCTAGCCTCCTGCAAGAAGAGAATTGCAATGGAGGCCACTTCCAAGATCTTCTTCGAATGAGTGTGGGTACACTTTGGGATCCCACAAACCATTATATCATATTGAGACAGTTCGTTCCTCAGCACATTCTGGTCTATCCTCTGGTCACTGTTGGACACCAAGCTCACCAAGTCCACTGCCTTCCACCTCTAGGCAGACAACCAAACCGAGGTCGTCAACTAGATGATCATGCACATCCTACACATGTACAATTCCAAGAAGCCCCACACCTAGGATGAGAGTCTTCCCTATGTTCAACACAACTACAATAGAGCCATACATAGCTCAACCAACCACATCCCCTTTCAGGTGGGGTTGGGATTTCAACCATTAGGTCCCATGGATTTTGCACTACCCCTTGCGGCCACCCAAGAAGACTCGTCGCATGCTCAAACTCGAGCTGACAAAGCCACCCGGTTCATTGAGAGGATCTATCGCATCCGCTAATAGGTTCAGGATATTTTATAGAAGTCCAATGCCAATTACAAGCAACGCCATGATCAACATTGACTACCACACCAACTTTAGGTGGGAGACAATGTTTGGTTGCACTTGTAGAAAGAACTCCTTACATGGCCTCATCAGAAGCTTCATCCACTCCATTATGTACTGTACACCATCACCAAGGCTATGGGTGACAGTGCTTTTGAATTCAACCTTCCCCCCTTCCTTGGCTTGCACCTAGTCTTCAATGTGGACCTCCTTCAACCTTATTTTCCACCATTATTGGACACCTTGGAGATAATAGAACAATTGAAACCAACATATATCAACCCTGACTACATGAAAAATGCATCCACTGATCAAATCATGGACACATAGGTCAAGGGAACTTGCCAATAGAGGATCCATCTTTATCGGGTTGTCAAAGCAGGGCAACTCCTGTACCAAGGCAAGTGGCTCACTTGGGGCCAAATTTAGCAGAAGTTTTCTCATCTGATGGGGAAAATCAATGCAATGGATACCATTTCTTTCTAAGGGGGTAAAGTTGATCTAGCAGGATCTCGGTGGCCACCCACCTTTTCCAACTAGCTCAAAACAATTTTTTGGCAACTTATTATTTTTAGCAGTTTTTTCGCTTCCTGAACTTCCAGGGTCATTTTGAGGGCCTAAACGAAGATTTTTCTCTATCGGGAACCTCAATAACATCCAATGGCTTCGATTGAGCCCCATACATGAATATCCCAGTCAATACGTTTCTAACGAGCTATCATGCACCCTACACAAATATCGTATGTAAAAGTTACGACCACGTGAAGTTGATGTACTAACTTACCCCAACGGGGCCCACATGACTTTTGGCGCTTCATCTCCTAGGGTTAGATTTTTGGATGTCGAGGGTTTTGGAATTCATGTTTAGTGTAACAATTCCTCCAGAGCCTCATTGTACTGATCTTCTTGTGAATGAGTGTAGTTGTCACATCTCTTCTCAGAGATAAGCTTCCACCATTCTAGCAAGCTTGTTTTTAGTCAGTACTTTACAGTTTTCAACATATTTCTTATTTAATAGAATTAAAGTTTTATTGTATATCTGTTATTGTTCACTGTGGCTATGTATTAATATTATAAATCTTATGTTTCATTTCGTTCCTCTCATAAATTTGGATCAAGCTTCCCTCTGGTTGGAGCCTGAGAAACTAGGGGAACAGAGCCTTCTTCTAGTTGGAGCCGGAGAATTGAAAGTTGGTGCTTCCTTGAATGTAACTATTGACATATAAGAAAAAAATATGTGGTTTTCTCTGGGATTGGGTTTCCATGTAAATATTGGTGTACTATGCATTGTGTGGATGTATTTGTTATTGTTTATTATGCACTAATGGATGTTAATGTTTATGATACAATAATTTATTGATGATGACCATGTGAACATGGTTGAATAAGTAAAAAGAATTTAAATTTTATTTTAAAGGATTAATAAGTGGTATAGTTGTTCATTACTGATTCACCCCCCCTCTCAGTAATCAAACAATTGGTATCAAAGGAGGTTCATTCAGGAAACAATTTAACCACTGGAAGGAGATGATGGAATACACTAAGATTGGAGTACCAACATTTGATGGTCAGAGTGGTCTAGAGTATGATATATGGAGAAACAGGGAAAAAGTATTTTTATAGGCACAAAGGTATGATATTTGGCAATCATTTGTTACAGGATATGATAGCTCAAAAAGGGCAAAGACTGCAGCCAAGAAGGAACTGAAACGAAATAACAAAATTGCGATGGATTTAATTTTGGAAGGACTATATGATTCAATAAAGGACAAAGTGGGTAAATGTTCATCATCCAAGAAATTTTGGATAAGTTACATAATATCTATTTTTTACCCATCACAGAGTCAGAAAATTCCAAATAAGATGCAGGTGCATAACAAGAATAAATATGCCCATCATGTCACACAGATTCATAAGAGGAAGAGTATATAGAAGAAGAATTTGATTACATAGAATAATTGATTAGTGAAATTGAATATCTAAGGATTAAAATAAAACAAAACAAGTCACTTCAGGCATAACTAAAGAATATGGAAGAATCATAGAACTCCAACACCAAAGAAGTCGAGTAGACGATCATGATGCTAAAAGGTATGATAGAAGAATCCAGAAGGATTGAAGAAACTCTCGAGGATCAGAAGTAGTATTTGGAATCCAAAATAGCATAATAGAAGGAAGAAGCAAAAAATATAGAGAAGATATTGACAAATCATCTCAAGGAAAGAACTAATTATTCAAAACAACTTGAGGCAGAGTTTGGTCAAGAAGAGAGAAGACTTGAAGAAGAAATAATTTCTTTGAAGATTCAACTTGAAGAAGCAAAGAGAACAGAATAAGTAATGAAGTCTTAGATGATGAAGAAAGAATAAGAGGTGGAGAAGCTTGAAGAAGAAGTTGTCATGTTAAGAGAAAAAATTGTTAAGCTCAACACGAATGTTGAAAAGGAAGAAACATCCACATAATTAGTTGAAGAGAATCCTTCCAGATTGATAGAAATGAAGAATGAAGAGAAGCCAAAGATTTATGTCGAAGTACTCAACGGAAGGAATCATGATCAACCAGAATCTAAGAAAATTAATAAAGATACATATTCAAGAATACCCTCCACATTCAATCCACAGAGAAGCATCAATCTTGATTAGAAAGGCATGAATTCAAAAGGACTACACCATTCACTCCCAAGTATTTAAATTTATTTTCAAGTCATTGTTTTTATTGTACTAACTTTGGACATAAGGTTGCAGATTGTAGGGCTTATAAAATAAATAATCATGCAAGAAATGCTTATGTGGCCCCACAAAATATTGAATGTTACAAATTCCACAACTATGCACACATAGCTCGAAATTGCAGAAGCATGATAAAGAATCCCATGAAACAAAATGTTGGATAAGAAAGGGGGCGGTCCCGATAAAAAGGCGTTGATAGTGGTCCCAATAAGGAGGTGGGGGACACATGAAGGTTTAGAGAAGAAGAGAAAAACAAGAGGAGAAGGTAAATGAAGAACATGTCCAAGGAATCATATTTCAGGATTTGCATCAGCACAAGAACACGATGACTTTATAGGCAAAGATGAAAGTGTAGAAATTCAAGTGGAGGATGAAGAAAACGTCAAACCTCAGGATGATGAAAAAAATAAGAAAGAGAATGAAAGGGAAGATTTATATACAGACGAAAATGAAGATGACTCCACATCAGAGCAGGTATTTTTCTAATCCATCTAGCTTGGAGACTCCAAGGTAATATGAATATTAGACAAGGGGAGTCAGTACAGTAGCTACTACACACTAGAGAACCATCCTTTGATTAGATTTTAGAGTTCGAGTAGAAAAATTCAAAGCAATCGATTAGCATAAGTACAATATGACATATTGATCTGTTGCAATAATAAAGACTTCATGATAATACAATGACAGATGGATCAACATTGTGGAAAATTGTATAGTAGAGTCATAGACAGTATGAGCATAGATCAATTCTTAAGAACACTTAGTAGGTTTGGATAGATATATGTTAGTGTATGAGAGCATGAGTTCAGGAGAGATTGGTTCAAATACTATCTTGGAGCATGGATTTAGAGATTGGTTCTGAGAGTGGTTTATATAATTTTGGATGATTAACTGAATACTTAAACTATTGAATGCTTTATTTTTTAATGTTTTTCATATATGTCAATTGATTACATAAGGAAGCATTAATGGACAATAACTCCAAAAGGAAGCAGGTAAAGGAAGATCTAAATTGATCTACACAGAAACATGTAGATAAGTCATCAGAGAGAGAGAGATTCAAAAAGGAATATTAGTGGCATACAGATAGGGAGACACACCCACAAGGGGAGATATTCTTTTAACTAGGATTGGTTAGAGCATGTATAGTTTCATATCGATAGGGGCAGTTAATCCTTTTTCAAAGGGAGAGAGAGAGTAATCAGAGGCATGGATATAGAGGGAGCATCCCCAAGGACAGTTCAGTAAGGGGGAAAAACCCCAAGGAGAGATACCCTTTTCCATTGATGTCAAATAGGGAGAGATAGAAACATTGATGATGAGTAATGGTGACAGGGGGAGTATGAGCACCATGAATTTAGTGTTAAATCAGAGTGTTTCCATTAATGTTGGTTTTGCCATCAATGCCAAAGGGGGATATTGTTGTACAATTAGCTTAAATTGATGGATAATTGGTTTGGACAGTTGGTTTCCATTGATGTCAACCCTTATAGATTGATGTCAACCCTCATAGATTGATTTCAACCCTTGGAAAGTTCTAGAGATGTTGGAAATTTGTATGATCAATATTTATGGTGATTTATTTGGGTGCATTTGATGTAGTCTGCATGTATCCCCAAAGGTGTGGTTAAGGGAATCAATATTGTTTATGGTATAAAGGTACGAATATCAATGTATTTGTAGGTAAGACTCTTCTAGATGGATAGTACATCCCATGCCATTTCCGGTGATATGTGGAATGCCACATAACTCCTGACGATTAGAGAGTTATGGCCTTGTGAAGTTGGAGAACCCTCATGAGTTATCTAGAAGCCCCTAAAAGGTCAAATAAGTCATTTATTATAGAAACTCCTAGAAAAAGTTTACTAGTTAAAGTGGTTGTAGCTAGGAGTTAATCATAAGTTAAGTTGTTTCAAAAAGAAAATAATTAAAAATAAATTAGTTGCAACTAGAAGTGGTGAGTTTACTATTTGTGGATAAAGTGGTTATAAGTGGAAAAGTGGTTAGAAGTGGGTTAGTCCTGAAAGAAGGAAGTTGGGTTAAGTTAGTTAGAAGGTAACCCCTTGAGGAAGCTACTTGGAGAGTATAAGTAAAATAGAAAGGGTCTCCTATTAGCACCTATTCAACACATTGAATATATATTATATTGCAAGGTTTATTCTAGGTACTCATTGATACATATGAAGCTATGCAAGTTTGAGGTAACAAGAAGGGTTGACGGAGAAAGTTTCAGAGTTGCAAAAATATAGAAAAAACCCTAGTTTTTGAGGTATACGCGGGTTGTAATGGAAGAGGTTGTGTACATATGGGGGCTGGCAATGAAGGAGGGTGCATACATACACAGTTTGAGGAAGAGGAGGTAACATACAATGGGGAAAATCCATGAAAGCTTGAGTTACTGAGGGTACCTAGTTCTCAGAGTCTGAAAGCAACTTCCCAGGAAGCTCTACAGTGATCAGGTATAAAATATCTATGTACAGGTTCAAAAGGTATATCATATTCTTATGTGTAGTTGGATATTGTTGTCTACATGAGATATTATTATGGGAGATTGAGGATTTTCCCTATAGAGGTTGTTGGTTGTATGAAACTTATTGTATGAGCTAGATCTACAGAAATACAACACTGGTATGGTTGATATTCTTTATTGTTACATCTTTTTGGGTTGAGTGTTGAGGCATATATTGTATTTCTTGGTACATGGTTGAGGGATTTTGATTGTGATGTGTTGGTGAAGTTGTTGGTTGAGTTTGAGGATGCATATCAGTGAGGGTTTTGTGTCTATTCCATGTGAGGGCTATTACACTTGACCTTGATTGTATACACATGTATGGCACATGACTAGAGAGACATAGATGTACTTGTTTAAGGGATATGTATGATGATGTATACATAATACACAACTACAGATTGGACACAATGACGTGGTACAGGTTGATATGACAGAGGAAACAAAGAGTATGAGTTTCAGAAAGGTGAAAACCCTAGATTTATGAAGGTATACACATGTTGCAATATAGATAGTCCGCGTACATACATAAGATGTACTAGAGACATGTCACGTACATAGTCAAGATACATCATATACAAGTCATGTACCTATTGATTTTGTTGTTACATACTGATTACAGGTACAAGTTGATCATAGGATGATGGTACAGGTTGGTTATAGGTTGTTGGCACCGATTGGTATAGTTTTAAAGTGGTATATCTCACAGTGACAGTGTGGTAGTTGGTTTATCATCTATTTGGCACTAATATTTCAAGGTGATAGGACAGGGAAAGGAAAGGGGGTTGTAGCCTCCTTCCGGTTGGTACAGGAGAATCAGGGAGTTGGAGGTTCCTTCAGGTTGGAGCTTGAGAACTAGATGGTTGTATCCACCTTCCGGTTGTAGCTGGAGAACATAGGGGGTTTTAGCCTCCTTCTGGTTGTATCTAGAGAATTGGGGAGTTGGATCTTCCCTTAGGTTGGAGCCTAAGAAACTAGGGGGCTGGAGCCTCCTTCCAGTTGGAGCCAGAGAATTGGAAGTTGGTGCTTCCTTGAATGTAATTCTTGACATATAAGAAAAGAATTATGTGGTTTTCTCTCGCATTGGGTTTCCACGTAAATATTGGTGTATTATACATTATGTGGATGTGTTTATTAGTGTTTATTATGCACTGATGGATGTTAATGTTTATGATACAATAATATATTGATGGTGAACATATTAACATGGTTGACTAAGTAAAAAGAATATACATTATGTTTTAAAGGATTAATAAGTGGTATAATTGTGCATTACTGGTTCACCCCCCCTCTCAGTAATCCAACAAAGGAATCAAGGAAGAGACCCTTTTGAAGAACAATGATGCTATTAAAAATATTATTAAATCAAAATTTAAGGAGAAAATGTGGTGTGATCAAGAGAGAGGAAAAAACAAAATTAAGGTATAGGTAATCAACCCTAATCTAAAAGATCAAAATTATCTCTCTGTTTGAAAAAATTTCATGAGCTCCATAGTGAAACTGGATGTTGGCCCATTGGGATGAAAGAGTGTGTCACCTTTGTGACACTAAGAAGGTTGAAGATTAAAAATACTCCCTGATATTGTTTGGCCCATAGCCAGATTAGATCTCAATTTCAAAATATTTGTCACCCTTCTAACCTTCCTAACCTTTACACTCAACAAAAATATGGTGATCTTGGAAAACTTCACTTAATGCTTTTATAGCACAAAAACAAAATTCTAATGAATTGCATGTAATCCCTTACCCTCCTAAGGTTTGATAGAGT
>SNQJ01S0015919.1:18325-51348 GCA_010110895.2 Picea sitchensis | reverse complement strand
TATAATACATAATATCAAAACGTTTAATTTTTATTAATATATTAATTCAATTGTTTTAGTTTTTTGAAAATTAATAATAATAATGCATAAAATCTAATTTATAGTATTAATTTATAGAGATCAAACTAATTTTTAATTTTTTTATTTATCTACATCATATATTTTATTTGTATAAAAAAGTATAATAATATATAAGGTAAAATAAATTTGTATATTCTATATTATATATAGAATTATTATTATAATATTATGTATACAAATAAATGCAATAATATATAAGGTAAAATAATTTTTATATAATATATTATATTTAGAAATATTATTATAAATGTTATAGTAATATGAAATGTCATGTTTTCCTTTTGTTTTACTTTATGATAATTGGTTGTTTTTTTTAATGTTTTAAAAATTTTACAATTTTTTTATAAAATTTTGAAATTATAAATTTAAATTAATATTGAATTTTTCCCAATTTCAAATTTTTATAATAAAATTCTAATTTTTCATTACTAAATTGCATCCAATCATCTTATAAGTTAAGAGATGTAGATAGTCAATTTGTTTTTTTTTAATAACAATAATATTTATAATTTTCAACTTACACATAACAATGATAATGCTATTGAAAGATGTTTATAATAATTTTATTTTTTAAACAATTTTTTTCCTAATTTAATTTAGACAAAGTATACATATATATAACTATTATTTAATAAATAATTTTATGTAAAAAAAATTTGGTTTTGACTATAATTATCATATTGTTTGTATATTAATTTATTTATCAAATTGGAATATGATAAAGGATATGTATAATTCTTTTATGCTTAACATGGAGTTGACACATAGAATTTAAAAATATTAATTTAACAAAAAATATTTCAATGACATTAATAAATAAAATATTTCAATATTCATTTTAAGTAAACTAATTCTATATCAACTATATATATAGAAATTCTATATCAATTTCATATATAGAGAAAGAAAGAAATTGAAAGTAAAGAAATTCTTATTTTGTTGATAGGTGCTTTTTACTTCACAAAAAAAGAGATGTGTAATTTCCTCAATGTTTTATATGAAGTTGACATGTGACATTTAAAAAATATTAATAAGAAAAAAAAATTCAATATAGACATTAAATAATATATTTCAATGTCCAACTATATATATATATATCAGTTGAAAGTAAATAAATTTAGTATTGTGACAAAACATATTTTCTATAGTGGAGTATGAATATTTGTAATTCCTCCCATGTTCAACATGTAGTTGACACATGGCATTTAGAAAAATATTTTAACATCCACATTAAGTATAATAATTTTATGTAATTTTTTTATATAGAGAAAGATTAAAAGTAAAAAAAATAAATTATTTGGCCTATAGGTGCTTGCTACTTCTCTATATGAAAAATATGTGTAATTCTTTCAATGTTTAATATGGAGTTAACAAATGTCATTTAAAAAAATATTAATAATAGGTAAAATATTTCAATATGAAATTATATATATATAAAACAATTTAAAAATAAGAAAATCTTCATGATTTAAACATTTGAATAATGTGTTAATATACTCCATGCTCGATATGGAGTTGACACTTGTCATATATATAAATATATATATATATATATATATATATGATAAATCCATCCTAGTTCCCTATCCATTAGATTTTGGTGTGATTATTTTTTATTTTTATGTTAAAAAAAACCTTCATTTACTCATGACAATTAATGTAATGTACTATAAGTATTTTCATCTGACAACATGGTTATAGTCTCGGGCATTTGGATGTGAAAGTTTGCATTCCTTATCCGTTTACTCAGTTTTACATAGTGAACGCTGATAATGATAATGGTGCAATGTATTTACACAGTGAACGCTGATAATGATTCAATGTGATTCCTCATAACGAAATCGAAATCGTGGAAATGTATGTTGAGATGTCCTATTTTTCATCCCCTTCCCGTCATTGTACGTAGAAAGTGAAAGATGATAGCAATGGTGACTGTATTCCACAGGTGAGGTTGATATTTGTAAATGTCACGTGAGGTTGATCGTTGTATATACTCTTCATAACTTCACGTGAGGTTGTTCTTTGTATGTGTCACATGAGGTTGATCTTTTTATATGTCACGTGAGGATTTTAACAATTGCGTATATTGGTATCTCAACCTTCTGAATATAGCCATTTTAACTTCTGCTGTACAACAATCACATGGACACGTCAAAACGCCTTGAAACATATGTTCTCCCTGTAGCATCCGAGTTTTTATGAACAGTGGGGTGGGCCAAAAAAAGACCAACTTCCGTTACGCGCATGAATACAACTCTAGTTGTTGGTCTTTTCTTAAATTCAATTCAATATACAATTCAATTCCATCCTTCGAGAAAAACAAATTGCAGCTTTGAAATTTTCCACACCGCGCGCCAAGCAAAGAGGATAATCTTATCTGAACTGCATCCGTGTTGCATACGCTACTAACAAGTTTTGGCGAACAATCCCAAATCCATTCCTCTAAAGAGACGGTTCATGTTCGTGGATCTCTGCTAGCTTGCCTATATATATGGCGTCTCACCTATGCTATCCATGCATGAAATATAAGCTCATTTGCAATTCATTTTGTTGTGTTTATTCATTGCATTGTGCTGTACTAGTGTTTAACTTGCCGGTTGGTCGTTGCAATGGGGGAAAGGACATTAGCAGTTTCTGTTTCAGTTACAGCCACGCTAGCATTAGGATTACTGCTTTATCTTCAAGGTAAGCCCAAGGGGGTACTCCCTCAATTGCAGTATTACATAAATAAGCTATGAGTACGTTTTAATAGGTCATAAATAAATATTCGTTTGCTTTGCTAATTGCAGGAGTTGAAGGTGCAACGTTTGTGATCCAGAATCAGTGTTCGTTCACGGTGTGGGCCGCAGGAATTCCTGTAGGTGGCGGTCAAGCCCTGGCGCAGGGCGAAACATGGAGCGTTGAGGTGCCCGCAGGAACAAGCGCAGGCAGATTCTGGGGGCGTACCGGCTGCTCCTTCGACGCCTCAGGTCAAGGTAGCTGCAACACTGGTGACTGCGGCGGCTTGCTCAGCTGTCAAGTCTCTGGAAGGCCTCCTGCAACGCTCGCTGAGTATACACTTAATGGGGACAACAATTTAGACACGTATGACATCTCTCTGGTTGATGGATTCAATCTCCCTCTCAAAATAACTCCCTCGGACACTACCTGCCCAACAGTGGACTGCAGCAGCAACATAACGGCCAACTGCCCTACAGAATTGCAAGTAGTTGAAGGATGCGACAGTGCTTGTGCAGCTTTAAATTCGCCTCAATACTGTTGCACGGGGGACTACGTCGACAACTGCCCTCCCACCAGCTATTCCCAATACTTCAAGGGGCAGTGCCCAGGGGCCTACAGCTATGCCAAGGACGATAACACTAGCACCTTCACTTGCCCTTCTGGTGCTAATTATAACATCGCCTTCTGCCCTTGATACGTGATGAAAATATCATCCACAGTAAAGATAAATAAACTCAAATCTCCGTAGTATCGTATTCATAATAAGGAAACCCTTGTATGCAGAGAGAAAGGTGTATGCAAAGGCGTTTCATTCAATTGAGATTGAATGGAATGATTATGAGCCTTCTGTAATCTACCATATACCGTATATTGTCATATTCGTTATCCTAATAAAACCACTGCATTCACATACATATGTTATATGCAGGGAGTCGAAAGTGGTGCGATGGAGATTGATTGTTGCTAAAATAGCCATAACTAGCTCAACCACTTTTTTTTTTCCAGCATGAAATTTTTCAATATATTTTATATATGTTGTTCTCATAAAACATGTACATTGCTTGCTAATATAACCTTCTTCATGTACATTGCTTGCTAATATAACCTTCTTCATGAAAGTATCACTAAGTCCACCTAGTCATCTCCATGTTCAGAAAAGTAAATAAAAAAAACAAGACCTACCCTGTAGTCTTACAAAGATGCTAATAGCATATTGTCATCCTCAGCAGAATTATCAAAACAGATTACAAAATAGAGAGTCCACTGTGACAAGATGAACAACACAATTAGGAAAATACAGCATTTTGAAATATTGCAATGTCGACCCAGCTATAACCCAGCTATATTATGCAGCGTGGCCATCCTGCCATTTGTTGTAGTGGATCCTTCCTTCCGGAAGTAATAAGGTGTGTTTTGATAGCTTCCATATTCTCTTCCTTGTAGATATGATCAAACTTAATATTGTTGAATAAAGGAACAAGATCCATGATCTTAGACATCCGTTACTTGTAGATTGTTGTTGTAATTTAACCAATCTATCGCAATCTTTGAGTCCCCCAGAACATGAAGGTGATCGAAGTGCTAAGGATAAGGAAGACCATATACCAAGAAGTTCTGCCCTTGTGTTTGTGCCCATTCCACAGTTGAAAGTCCACTTGTAGATTGTATTTCCTGAGGTCTTTATGATGCCCCCTGCCCCACTATGAATACCATTTTTCTGCGCAGCACCATCAAACCAACAACTAGATTCCAAAGTAATGTCTAGTGTCTTCTTGATCCTGCTGAACGTTCTATTTTTTTGTAAAGTCTGTCCGCTGGTAAAATTCACCATCCCTCTGATTTGGAAGCTAACACCTTGTGCAAAAAGGGAACAACTATCAAATATACACCTATTTCTTTCCAGCCATATGTACCAACAGACCACTGATGGTAAAGTAGTGTACACATTTTCCATCTTCAACCAATTTTCAAAGCAGTTGATTAAAGAATAACCTCCCCAAGTAGAAGCAAAACTAAAAACAATATGCAATTTTTTCCACAGGTGTAGGGTAAATGGGAAGTTTGTAAATAAGTGTAAATTGGTCTCCTCATCCTTGTAGCAGAGTGAACAAATGCTCAAGCCTTCCCATCCTCTTTTCCGTAACGAATCCCAGGTAAGGATTTTTGTTCCAAAGCCAACCAGGTGAACATTTTAATCTTATATGCTAAGTCCCAAGTCCACATCTGTCTTCACCATAATGCAATTTGATGTGGCCAGAATTGATTTTCCATGGCATTATAAACATTTTTAATCGTGAGTAGGCCTGACTAGTCACCACCAGTCCAAATTAAGGTATCTTCTCCTGACTGCAACTGGACACTCGAATCAATAAGAACCTGTGAGTCCCAAATCCTAGTTGCTTCTCCACTGATTAGTAATAAATCCCCAGCATGAGTGTGTCTTTGCTTGATACATGTAGCAAATATCTATATATTTTAAAGTCAACAGGAGATCCCGAGAGAGTAATGAAATGTTACCAATGCCCATAATCTTATCCAATCCGATTAGTACAGAATAGCCATTTCTGAGCTTCCAACTCAACCAGTGTGTGATGAGGGGCAACAATTTCATCAAATTTTTCCAAATGTGCAAGGCCGAATGTTGTAAAACCAAAGTTTTTCTAAGCTAAGTATCCACTGAGGTGTGTGGGAGATATTTGTCATTAATCACCCGTTGCTAGATCCCTTCTTTCATCAGAACATGCCAAAGAGAGTTTGTTGCTAAAGCACAGTTGAAAATGAAGAGGTTCCTGAGTCCCCAACCTCCTAAGTGTTTCGGCTTTGCAAGTATCTCCTAGTTGCAAAGATGAATACCATGTTCTTTACGAACACGAGTCCAAAGAAAATCAAAGATCAATTTACGGATATTTGTGATGAAAGCTACTGGGATCGCCACAAGGGCCATCCAAAAAATCGATTGGGTTTCCAATACCGCCTTTGCTAAAGTGCACCGACCTCCTAGTGTTAGCCAACAATTACACCAGTGCTTTATCCTTTGTTCAAACTTAATGATAATCCATCTCGAGTCGTCAAATGAGGTTTTTTCATCTTTTATGAAATACCCCAAATACCTAAAGCCCACTCCCAATTCCATAAAATTATAAGGAAAAATATCCTTAAATCTCTCCAAATCTTGACCTTGTAACCCCGCATGATGGAATGTGGATTTGTTATGATTGAATTTTAATCCCGAGGCACTGCAGAATTGTTCCAATGTGGTTTTAATCATCAACCATTCTTCAATTGTTTCCTTTGTCATGATAAGCACATCATCACCAAAAATAAGATGTAAAATTTTTATGACTCTGGAGACCTTGACCCCAGTCAGATTCCCTACCTCATTGTTGAAATGGTGACAACAAATCCCCACAGGATGTGGATCTAGATCCTATTATTCATCTTTTGGTTGAGATAAGGCAACCTAAGTTAGAATGTATAATTAATGAATTAGTTTCATTGTAACCATGGGAGAATTGTTTAAATATGTGTGCCTGAGAGACAAATATTGAGAAAGGGGCTTCAAGCCCTCTCCAGGCTGCTGGTTGTAATCTCCGATTTATTGAAGAATAATAATGTCATTGCCATTGTCCCATGGATGTTTCCCTCATGAGGTGAAGGATGGTTTTACCACGTAAACTATTGTCTCTTGTGTGTTTGAATCTGTGTATGTTTTTTCTTTGGTTTTCTATTGCAAAATTAATCTGTGGCTTTAAAGATCCTAACAAGTGGTATCAGAGTTGGTTGGAAGAGAGGACATCGAGAGCATCAAAATTCGAAGGAGCAACAACAGTAGCTCGAGGTGCGTCTATTCCCAAATTTTTGAAGGTCTCTCCTCTCGAAGGTCGTGGCGACCATTGGTGCACACTTCACACAGGCGTAAATTTCAAAATTTCCGCAGGCCAGCCATAACTCGAGGTGCGGAGGCTCCATAGGCAATTTTCGAGATATATATAGTCTAGCCATACGAGAGGTGCAACGACCCTTTGAAGTATGTAGGCCACTCACAACGAGAGGTGTGGGGATACACAACTTCCTAAAAATCGACGGATAAGAATACAATTCGCATGGTAAATTCACATTGAACTTTTAAATTCGTATGGTGAAATTCGCATTGGTAAATTCGCATTGAACTTTGACGTGAGGTGAATGGTTACATTTTTTTTGTAAAGGTGAATGTTGGAGGATTTATTTTGAAATTAAAGTAAAGGTGAATGTTGGAGGATTTACTTTGGACTTAAAGAAAAGGTGAATTTTTTAATTTCTTTTAATAAAAGGAAGAGTAAAAGGTGGAATTGATTTAGGTGGTAGGATTCACAATGGGATGGTAAATGTAAATGACTACTATTTTTCTTATGGAGTTGTATTTTTAGTTATATGTAATTGGGCATATTGCTATAAGACCTGGTTAGGCATACGTACCCTTGGTTGGTTTTGTTAAGTCACCTATCAAAGTATAGATTTAGGTAGACTAAAGAAGGGTGGGGGGCATGAGTCATGAATTAAAACCTTGTACATAGGTCTACAGTTGTGGGTCTCGGGTCCATGATTATTGGTTGCCTGTGGTATGGTGTCCATAGAATTGCATGTCATGGAGCATGTTTAAGGGCTCGGTGAAACTCCATTGAAAGGAACCTGGAGGTGAGCGGTAAAGGCTCACTTGGCAGTAATGGTCGATTGTGGTCAAGGTTTCAAATACTCTGTTCGAGGTGGAGCACTAAATGTGCCTTGGTAAAAAAATTGGGTCAATAGAAAGGATGTGTTTATGTATTGATAGGTTAAATCAAGGGTTTGAGAACACATGATGGAGGCAGGTTCATATTCCTTGGAATTTTGGAAATTATTGCAGGACAATTGGGGTCGAATGACATCTTTAGTAATGCCAAGTTGCAACATGAGTTGTGGTCAAAAGCACTTAAGTGTTATCTGGACAATCGGTCACCATTAGTTGCAAAAGGTTGGAAGATTCTGGAAGAGGTATATTGAACATGTCTTCTCTTGTGATTACTCGGTTTTTTTTTTGAATTGCTTGATTGTTGTGTTCATGTTCTCATCAGCATTTTAAGTAGGATCCAAATCAAACAGGTAGATATTTGTTGGTTATAATGACAATGTCAAGTGATACAGATCGTCATTAACAGAGATAATGGTTGATGGATTTCTTCTCAAATCAAACAAAGTAAAAGATGAAAGGAATAAAGCATGACTGATAGTAGAAAGGTATTTGGAAGGCATTGATTTCCATGAAATATTCTCGTCAGTTGTTAAGCTTTTCTCTATTCATGTAGCATTGGCACTATTTGTTGTAGCTAGATGATAAGACAAGTTTTTATGGAGATTTGTATGAGGAGATATGTATATTGAACAACCAGAAGGGTTTGTTCAGGATCACAATGGAAAATTTGTTTGCAAGCTCAAGTAGTCATTGTATGGCCTGAAATGTGCATTAGGCATTGGTACAAGATGGGTGATTCCTTCATGGTGAGCCAAGTTTTACAGGAAATGAATTTAACCATTGTGTTTATGGTACATTCATTATCTTAGTGTTTAGATTGCTGACGATATGTTTTTTGAAGTAAAAGCATGGTTAAGATCAACAGGTTGGCTCTGTTGGCAAGGATGTTTGTGGTGAAGGATCAAGGAGCATCAAAACAAATCTTGGGCATGGAAATACATAGAGGCAGGAAAGATGGTAAGATTTGGTTATCATAGTTACAGTATAAGAAAAAATATACTCAGGAAATTCTGTATGAATAATGTGAAACTGGAAAATATCCCTTTTGTTTTCCATTTGTTTTTCTTCAGGTGTATATCCTTGTAATATGGAAGAAAAGGTTATGTCTCATGTATTGTATGCTAGTTGGAAGTATAAAGTATGCGATGGAAAGGTTTGATATGTTCAAGTATCAAACATTTCACATGCAGTTGGTGTTGTCAGTGGTCACATGACAAATCAAGTTAAAGCAGTGAGATTGGGTGCTTTGGTATCTTAGAGGCACATGTATCACCTACAGTGGTTTCAATGTTTTTTGTCTAAGATAGTTCAGATTTTGCAGGAGGATTTGGACAAAAAAAAAATCTACTTTAGGTTCTTTCTTTTATGAGTATAAAGGGACCATTGGGTTAGTTTGGAAAAAGTGCAAGTTTTTGTTTTCTGTGGTAGTCAAAGCCTTGTGCATTTGACACATAGTTCAACTTACCTAATATGGACATGGTATCACTTTGTAAGACATGTTACTAATGGAGGTGGAGTGGTCCATATTCGAGCAAGTTGTGCATACATGTTTTTTGGAACCAGTATTGAAGAGAAGTTGTGGTCATGATTTTGTTCTCTTGAAGGTGATGAATCAAATTGGACAAGGCATCAGGAAAATTGTTGTCAAGGTGGAGATTGTTGAAATGGTGACCAAATCCCCACAGGATGTGGATCTAGATCCTATTATTCATCTTTTGGTTGAGATAAGGCAACCTAAGTTAGAGTATATAATTAATGAATTAGTTTCATTGTAACTGTGGGAGAATTGCTTAAATATGTGTGCCTGAGAGACACATATTGAGAAAGGGGCTTCAAGCCCTCTCCAGGTTGCTGGTTGTAATCTTCAATTTATTGAAGAATAAGAATGTCGTTGCCATTGTCTTGTGGATGTTTCCCTCATGACGTGAAGGAGGGTTTTACCACGTAAACTATTGTCTCCTGTGTGATTGAATCTGTGTATGTTTTTTCTTTGGTTTTCTATTGCAAAATTAATCCGTGGCTTTAAAGATCCTAACACTCATGATCCTAACAATAAGGGAAAGAGCGGGCACCCTTGTTGAAGTCCACGTTCACTATTGAAAAATAGAGAGGTCTCAACATTTATCAACACTGCAAATGAAGCAATAACAACACAACTCATGATCCAATTTATAGAAGTATTACTGAATCCTATTTGTACAAGAATTAGACGAAGAAAATTTCAATTTACACAGTCATATGCAACCCAACCACTTAACCCATACGTCGAGATATTATGACATCATGTATCCTTACATCTTGCATATGACCATATTTAATAAGCTTCAAGTAGGTTAATACGTGTCAAGGAGGTCAATGGATAATATGTGTTAATCAAGGCCCTAATAATTATCTATGTTAATTCCAATCTTTAATTTGTGGAGATGACTTTTAATTTATGGATAGGAAGGAGAATATTAAATCTCATAGGCACATTGCATACATTTCCTCTTGGTGACTAGCCCCAACCTCCCCTCTATAAATGGCCTTTTTCCCTCCTCGACGACTCTTCAATTTGGCATTTTATAGACTTGTAATTATATTATCTTATCTTAGCCTTACCCCAAACAATACCTAACAAAGATTCCAACAAGGAAAAGTAAAGGCCAAGTAACTCACTAAAGGTTGATTAATCTAGAAGTTATATATATATATATATATATATATAAAAGGAAAGGTAAGATATATATTAGAGTCACACCAATCAGAAGTCGTTTGACATGGCATGTCTAAAAAGACTACAACATTTATTATAAAATATTGTATTAATCTTGAACATTATAGAAAAATATACAATCAAATTTGAAGGGCTGAACTTAATTTCAATTGGAAAGGTATATATTCATGCGGCTCATTTCCAATCAAATTTATGATTAGTAGAAAAATTAGTAAATCCAAAATATCACCTTAACATTCACAAAGTTTTTTGCAAAATATCACTTTAACACTTTCAATCACAGATTCAAATATCATAAGCATAATTGTAAAAGAAAATTTCATAGATTTAAAGATGCTTCCAAATATTTCATTTGTTACACTAGAGCAAATGTAGGCCATTGTGTTATGTTTTCTATAGAATTATGAAGATAATTAAAAATATATATTTGTAGTGTGTCTATTCTCTATCCACCCCAAATATGTGAGTGAATTATTGAATCAATTTAAAAAGATATATTCTTGAGTCCTCCAAGAAAAAATAAGCCATTTAATCATTTTACTTATGTTTAATCATTATTTAATTGATTGCAACAATAGAAACAATGAAATCCAAATTTGAATGACCCACATGTTTCCAAATCAAGAAGACATAGAAATTTATTTTCATAACTCTAAAAAAGAGAAGTAGATGCTCCACAAATGGATACAATCATTAGTGAACACCTGGACCTAAAAAAAATATAAATAACTAAGGGTTCAAACACATGTTAATGGATTTCAACTTCTAACAAAAGATGGTAGAAAATCCATAATGAAATACTAACACAATTCAAGTGCAACAAGAATTCAAATAATACCTTTGAAGAAGAAAATGCTCTACAAATCCAATTTAAGAACAAAGGGTATCACAAACAATTCTAGTGAATTTATGATGAATTTAGGATGACATTAATGCCAGCTTCTTGGGCATTCTATAGATGATTCAAAATAAGAGAAATACTAACATAATGCAAATAAGTGAAATCAAGCATAGCAAGAACTCAAATAAATTGTTCAAAAGAAGGGAAATACCAACATAATTCAAGTCATTGAGATCAAGCATAACAATTTTGGTGATGCCATGAATGGTTTGAGAAAACAGATAGTTAATATTAAATGATATTTTAGAAAACAAATAGAAATATATAGACAATATTAAATGATATTCTAGAAAACAAATATGAAATGTAACTTTAATTTTCCTCTAGCATATAGGAAGTTCTATCTTCCACTTATCTTACATCACATTAATGCAAGTTGATATGGTACAATAACTTTGTTTTTGAGTAAATAAAGGCTCTCACACTAAAAACAAATTGCAAGACATGATTAAGTTCAACATTTATTCATTTTCCATTCAAATCTAATACGATATCTTTAATATTTATATATGAGACATTTATGTACTCTTGGTCCAAAAATTATAGAATAAATGTAGTGTGAAAGGGAGGACATTTGATTCTCTACTCATTTGTTATTTTAAGCATTAGTATTAAAATTCTAAGTAGTATCATGCATCTATGATGTAGAGTTACGACATTGACTTCTAAGCTATGTTTGTGTTCTCCTGTTGCTGCCAGAGCCCCATCTTCAAAAATTGAACAGAAGTTTGCAACATAAACAAAGTTATCCATGGATGTGTCACTCACTGAAAACATATGGTGATGAGCACTTTGAAGAATAATCCTTCTTATGAAATTTTAATATACACTTTACACTTCAAAAATGGGTAAAAATGAAAATCATTTTTTTTTTTGGATAACTACCATTTTTTTACAACACTTCTAGAACATGTTGGGATCCTTTTGAGTGTTGTGATGTGCTCAATTTTGATTGATGTCTAGTTGCACCCATATTCATTCCCAAGCTCAGGTTAACATTTGTTTTTAATAAAATAAGATAATACATCAAACCAAACATGTGTTAATACCATGTTAAAATATGTAAATGATGTTTATTATTCATATTCGTATTCATATTCATATCAAATGGGAAAACTGATTAAAATAAATTTCATGTTAGTTTAATGAAAAATTCTATACCTTCATATTTGATTATAATTATTTAATGAATATTTACAATATTTTTAATTTTAATTTTATTATTAGTCCCTGCCAAGGGGACTATAGCGATGAGTTCACGTTGACTAAGCAATTTGACCATAAATTTAAACAATTTTCCAAAGGTAAATATTGTTATATTGATTTTTTTATTTTTATTTTTGAATTAAAAACATTTTTTTAATTGTGATTGGTGAATAACTTAAACCCCTTATTACAAAGGTTCTAGCGAGCATTTAATTCAGTCTTTAATATTATTCGCACCAAGTCCTGGGGAAAATGCGTAGGCTCCATTTATTAATGCGCTTTTGAATCTCAGGTACATTACGAGTTTGCTGACCATTTTACCATGCTAGTTGGTACGTGGCCAAACAACTAGGGTGTACATCCATGTTTTCCCATATGAGCACCTTCGGTTGTTCCAGGAAGAGATTACATACTCGATTAGTTGGCATTGAAATAGGGAGTGGGCTAACTTGGGAGCAATCTTCCCTCCAAGTTACCTTTCCGACAGGTTCTCCGCGGCCCCATTTTAAATTTTAGGCCAATCCAAAACCCTGATGGATTTTCTAAGCATCTGGGTTGGTTTGAAATGGGGCAAAACCCTTAGAGTAAGATTCTGAAATGCATGGAACTTTGATCCATGAGAAACTCAAACTACCCCTGAAAATCTAGCCGGATTCAGGCCCATTATTTTTTTCCTGAAAAGGGGGTTTGTTTGCTCCTAAGTTAGCCTACTCCTTGAAATAGCTCCGACGTTGGCATATAGAGCACGTCATTGTCACACATTCAATTACACTTTGCATTTCTATGATATCCAATAGATATATGTACTACATGTGTACAGAGACAGATGATACACAATCGTCCTTACTGTCGCCTCCTCATTTAATACAACTATTTTAGCCGAAAACCCTTTTCTAGTTTTTCTTACTTGTATTCTCCTTGACCTCACGCTTTGCAAGAATATATGAATGTTGTAGGTTAAAGGTTCTACGAAATGATGATTTTTTCCAAAGATATTTGTCCGAAATCTGACGAGAAATTGTTGGATTCGTAGATTTGAGTGATTATTTTTGTATAATCCGAGTGCCCTAAGAATTTTTCAGTATGCTGAATCCATTTATGCATTCAGAAACGAATTTTAAACAAAAAAAAAAATAGTGATTCGTGTAAATTTATATCACCAAATTTCGAGGAAAAAAACCATTTCATAGAACAGCTAGTCAACGCATATATGAATGGATGACCCACCATCATGAATGCTCACTTACCATTAGGTCAATGGACGCCACCCTCGAAGATGTTGATTTGTATACTATAAGATCAATTTAAAATTTGTATAGAATAATCACTTTCTATGAAAAAATTCCTTTTGAATTTCTTAAGTTTAGGATACAATCAATTTCCATGGTAATATGTGTTTAAGTTTTGTGGGTAGATTTTTTCGGTAGTTTTTAATTTTATAAAAATAGAAAATTCTAAATTTTATTGATTAAGTTTAATTATTTTAATATTTTTTTACAAAATAATTGTTTTAAAATGATATAAATACTTGAAAAATATAAAATTGTTTTAAAATTATATAAATATTTGAGAAATATAAAATTATAATAATAATGTGATTTTTTTAAATACGAAAATTTTTATGCATAAAATCACTAAATGGATTTATTATGCTGAAAAACCTTTAAGACACTCAAATTATACATAAATAATCACTCAAATATATGGATCTAACAATTTTTTTTTAAAATATAATTTCCTAAAACATTTAGATTATTTAATTTTTATTGATATAGTTTCAAGATTATATACAATCATATTATCATTATCATTATCATGTGTAAATAAAACTTGATCATGTATAATAACTATTTGGTAATTCACTAATTTCCATTATTAAAATCATCTAAAATAAATACCAGGCTAGTTGCTACATGGCCAAACCTAGTGTACATTCATGTAATTAAAACAAAAATAGAATGTTTGAACCGTATTATGTTTTGCGATTTGACGTTCAAATTTTATCCCACAAAATAAAGACATACTCCAAAATTCATCAAATTCGAGCACATTTGTCTAGTAATTGGATCCAAGCATTTTTCATTGTAAGGATGGATGGATTTCATGCTCTCTAGGTTGGGAGTCTCCGTCCATTATAGCTATGCCGAAGATTGGTGAGAGAATGATTCGAATTGAAGATTGATGAGAGAATGATTCGAATTGATGTCAAAGGATCCATTTACATAGTCGTTGTCTAGGTATTTTTCATAGATCCTCTAAATCTTTTGAAATTCGGGCTGCTTAATTTATATTTTGGAGGAAATTTTAGCTCAAATCTTAGATCTGGCAATTTGATCTTCATTTTCGAGATTGAAGCTCTGTTTTTTAATTTATAGATGTGTAATGTTTAGGTTTAGTTAGTGAAGATTTTGTCTTTTTAAGTGGAGATCTGTATTTTGGTATTTGATAATGGATTTTGTTGCATTTTGAAAATATTGTAGAGATTTTGTTTGTTTAAATTTCTAAAGAGAAAATTGTCAATCTTTCTCATATGTTTTGTAGATCTACTATGAAATTTTGGAGTTGATATAACTGAATTGAGATGAAACTTTACATAGTTTAATCTATGTCTTTGATGTCTTAGACATCGTTTCTTGGGGCACATGCTCATGCTCTGTTTATTAATGCTCTCAGAAACATTGATCTCCGATACTCTGCTTAGGACAAAGATTGCTTCTTTATAAACTTAATAGCTTTGTGTGTGCTCCCTACTATTATTTAAAGGCTCCAAAGAAGCTCTAGTCTATTCAAGATACAATTCATTGATTCAAAGAAACACCAATCTCGCCAACATGTAGTAGATTAATATAAAGAAGCATCACCAAAATCATAGCAAAAAAAAAGAGACAAAGACACCATTTCCTCCTACAATTTACTACTATATAGGGTGGGAGAAGAGGCACTAGAGCCTATTGATGCATGAGTAAAAGAAGATCCAAATGCAATTTCTTCACTTGCACCGGAACGAAAAGAGACAGATGCAGATGCATTATCTTAAGTAGATTGCCTTGAACCAATTCCAATTCCAATGCTAGTTGTTGTTTCTCTTGATCCGGATTCAAAGCCAATTTGCTCCGTTGAACCATAATCAATGTCATTTTCAGCAATAAGAAAAACATTGACAGTGAAGCTTCGTCGCAAGCTATAAGAAATAATGCATTTACATAATGGAAATGAAAGACACTCTTGACAGGGACTAAGGTGCCATGCAACACTTATTAAAACTAAAAATATTGAATACAATATATTAAATAATAATTTTTAAATTTTATTTTATTAAAACTAAAGATAAAAGGAAAGTAATTATATTACAATTAGTAGTGTTTGACATTTTAGGTGCAATACATTATTCTCATTGTTTGTGTTAGGTGAGGTTTCTTAAGATTGTGTATCATTTTTAGAGATTATTGTTTTGAAAGGTTTGAGTGGTTTGCAAAAAGTTATTTATCATTATATAATGATGTTTTGGGGTTAGTTTTCTCCTGTATGTAATATGCATTAAATCTTATTATATATTTAATTATGGGATGTATGTTTTTCTTTATGATGTTTATTGATGTTCATTGCAAGTAGAGCCTGCATAACTTTGCTTATAAACATAGCCAAAATCATTTTGCATATTTCGGACTACTATGTGAGGTTCATACATTGACTTTTTGTAACCAAGGTTTTTTGGTATGATGCGTCTAAGATGTTAAGATGTTGAATAAATATGACTATCTCTCTTGTCATAAACTACTTTTTTGTTTTGCACATTAGATAATGGTTGAATGGGAAATCACATTGAGTTTCTTCATTTCCATTAGGATTATAACACAAGAGGCCTTTATTGATGTGTTTTTTTAGTAAATAGCGATAACCTATCCTCAATTGAAAAAAGAAAGGATAATTGATGTTTAAAAAGTAATGTCATTTTTTAATCCTTAGTTAAAAATAATTGAGGAGATATTATATCTAATAGGTAACCTCATTATACAGTTTGGTGGAACATAGTGTTTAAATCTTGGAGCGGTTGTCACCACAATGCCTCAAGTTCAATTCATAGTGGGTTTGTTTCCACCATTCTTAATGCTTGCTAACCGTGTTTCTTTATGGTTTGTGGTCCTACCTGTTATAAGGGACAATATGCTACTTATCCTTTCTCTTTGTATCAATGTCAGTTCTGTTGACCATGATTGATGTAACACTTTATTAACTTTCTATAACGACACAATATTCTTAGAGTTAATGATTTTCTCCACACACACACACACACATAAGAGGATAAGTTATTATCCTCCAACCTAAATTCAAATCCTACTTCTAACATGTTTTCCCCTCATGGGCCAACAAATCTAGCATGTTACCAATGATCCCACTCTACCTTAAGTGATTTGGGGTGGGGCGAGATGTTACCAAACATTATGTTATCAATGGGGTCTAAATTGGATGGTTAAGTGGAGAAGTTGTCATCATCCCATCCCATGTTCAAATCCGGCTTGTCACATATTTCCCCTCATGGGTTGATTGGAGCTAAGAAGGTGCCAACAATTTTTCTCTTTCTTGCAAATATTTTAGTCAATTGTGTGTAGTTTGGGTGTTTAAGAGAATATCTTGTTATCCTTCTTACCTAGATTCAAACCTCTCTTGTGAAATGTCTTGCCTCTCGTGGGATAATTTTCACTAGGAAGGTATCAAAAATCTTAGTCTCACATAAGCACATAAGGGTGCGATGAAATGTTTCAAACATTGTAGTCTATTAGATTAACTTGGGTGGTTAAGAGTTTAATTTGTTATCATCTCCACCCATGTTAAAATACATCTTGTAACATGTTGGCCCCTAAGAAGGGTTAGCTAGCCCTTTCCCAAGTTTTGTCTCAAAAGAAATAATTATTTTTTTAATTATTTAAGAGGGATTTTATTTTTTAAGGGGGATTTCATTTTTTAGTTTTACTCTTGAAAAAATTAATTTTATGTTATTTTATTTCAAATCAATTAATTTTATGAAAACATAATCTTTATGCTCAACTTATTTATTTGATCAAATGTTGCAATCCTCAATATTTTTATTATTACATTACATGAGTGATATCACATTACATGCAATTTTGAAATCATCCATTAGAATTTGGTGTCATTATTTTTAATTTTTTCTCCTTTGAAAAAAACCCTTCATTTACACATATCAATTAATCTCATAGCAGTATTTTATTCCCACTACATTAAGATGTGAGATTTTTCACTCCTTGTCCATTTACTCCTTTTTAGATCCTTTTTAGATAGTGAACCCTCATAATGATGCAATGTATTTCAAACTATACATATTCAATGTGACTCCTCATTACGAAATCACGAAATCGTGAAAATGTATATTGAGGATGTCCTATTTTTCATCCCCTCCAGTCATTGTACGTAGAAAGTGAAAGATGATAGCAATGGAATATATTTCCACAATATCTTGTCAAGGTGACTGCTGGTTCGATGGAAGTATATGTTACGTGAGGTTGATCTATTGCATATTTTTTTTGACGAGGTTGGATTTTAATATATGTGTATATTTATGTGAAAAGGAGTATACTTATTGATAATGGGTATATTTAATAGGTTTTTAGTGTTTAATCAATTTTGTATGGACAAGATTAAATATTGATGAAATACTCTTCATAACAATCAAGTGAAGAGTATATGTCACGTGAGGTTGATCTACTGCATACTCTTCATAACAGTTGCATATATCCGTTTACATGCTACTTTTACTTTATCATATTTAAAATTTACTATGATGGCTAAGTGATTGCCACATCTAAATAATTAACAAAAATTAAAATTTTGTCACATAGTAGAGAAATGCTATAGTAGAGAAATGCTATGTAGCAAATTTCATTCTATGACCATGTTTCATTTTATAACCACTTTTCATTTTATAGGCTAACCAAAATCTTTATGTTCACCAACCACGAGTTTGTGGCTATGCCAGTGGTATCTCAACCACTTCAACTTCTGCTATACAACAATCACATGGACACGTCACGTGAGGTTGATCTACTGCATACTCTTCATAACAGTTGCGTATATTGGTATCTCAATGACTTCAACTTCTGCTGTAGCAACTTTAACGACAATCACATGGACACGTCAAAACACCTAGAAACATATGTCCTCCCTGTAAATCTTTGGTTACGCGCCTGAATACAACTCTAGTTGTTGGTCTTTGCTTAAATTCAATTCCATCCTTCGAGAAAAACAAATTGCAACTTTGAAAAAACAAAATTATGGAAGAAAATAGCCCCATGGGAAGCGGCGACTATGACGGTAATCGAGTGGCAACACTTTCTGACTTTTTATGGAAGATCGGGATTGAATCAAAATTGGAAAAAAATTGAACCCTAGTAAAACTGTTATTATGCTTTCAATTTCTGTCGATTCCTGTAAATTATATGGCCGAAAGAGGGCTCGCAGGTAATTTACTAGAGGACTAGCTTACTCTCTGGCGTGGTTTATTGTAGCCCTGAAATTTTCCACACCGCGCGCTAGCAAAAGAGGATAATCTTATCTGAATTGCATCCGTGTTGCATACGCTACTAACAATTTTTGGCGAACAATCCCAAATCCATGCTTGTAAAGAGACGGTTCATATTCGTGGATCTCTGTTAGCTTGCCTATATATATGGCGTCTCACCTGTGCTATCCATGCATGAAAAATAAGCTCATTTGCAATTCATTGTTTGTGTTGTGGTAGTGTTTATTCATTGCATTGTGATGTACTAGTGTTTAACTTGCAGGCTGGTCGTTGCAATGGGGGAAAAAACATTAGCAGTTTCGGTTTCAGTTACAACCACGCTAGCATTAGGATTACTGCTTTATCTTCAAGGTAAGGCGAAGGGGGTATTCCCTCAATTGCAGTATTACATAAATTAGCGATGAGTATGTTTTAATATGTCATAAATAAATATGTGTTTGGTTTGCTAATTGCAGGAGTTGGAGGTGCAACATTTGTGATCCAGAATCAGTGTTCGTTCACGGTGTGGGCCGTAGGAATTCCTGTAGGTGGCGGTCAAGCGCTGACATAGGGCCAAACATGGAGCGTTGAGGTGCCCGCAGGAACAAGAGCAGGCAGATTCTGGGGACGTACCGGCTGCTCCTTCGACGCCTCCGGTCAAGGCAGTTGTAACACTGGTGACTGCAGTGGTTTGCTCAGCTGTCAAGTCTCTGGACGACCTCCTGCAACGCTCGATGAGTATACACTTAATGGGGACAACAATTTAGACACGTATGACATCTCTCTGGTTGATGGATTCAATCTCCATCTCAAAATAACTCCCTCAGACACTACCTGCCCAACAGTGGACTGCAGCAGCAACATAACGACCAACTGCCCTACAGAGTTGCAAGTAGTTGAAGGATGCGACAGTGCTTGTGCAGCTTTAAATTCGCCTCAGTACTGTTGCACGGGGGACTACGTCGACAACTGCCCTCCCACCAGCTATTCCCAATACTTCAAGGGGCAGTGCCCACAGGCCTACAGCTATGCCAAGGACGATAACACTAGCACCTTCACTTGCACTCCTGGTGCTAATTATAACATCGCCTTCTGCGCTTAATACGTGATGATAGTATTATTCGCAGTAAAGATAAATAAATTCAAATCTCCGTGGGATAGCCTTGTATTCAGAGAGCAAGTTTATGCAAAGGCGTTTCATTCAATTAATATTGAATGGAATGATTATGAGCCTTCGCTGCGTCTTGTAATCAACAAATTGAAGCTCCCATATTCATAATCATAATAATACCACTGCATTCACATGTTCTTTCACATGGAGGGACTCTCTTTCCAAATATGAAGTTAATATGAATCTAAGTTATGAATGTAAGTTACACACCATGTGTTAATTCCATGTTATTTAGGGAAAGAATAAGATTTATTTTTATTTTTAATCTTTGTATATAAAGGTGGATATTGAATTTTTTTTATTTATGAATGATATTGATTTTTTTTTTTTTAATTCCACCTATCAACTATGTTGAACAAAAAAGTAATTACACATCTCCTTAATAATGGGCTGCACATCTGCACATTTCTCTAGTAATGAGTTGTAGAAAATGCTTCTCCATGTAACAAAAGATAATTGATATTTAACAAAAAGAAATATCATTTTCCAACCCCTAATTACAAATAATTGAAATGAGATGATATTTAATAAGTAAGCTCATTTTACAATTTGTTGGAACATGGTATTTAAAACATTTGGACTGCTTGGCATTTAAAACATTGCATTAATAGAAAATAGCTTGGTATTTAAAACATTGCAATAGAAAATAGCTTAGGCACTATGCTTATTGATGTCAATTTGGTTCTTTGATTTTTATTGTTGCTTGCTTTTTACAGGAAACAAACAACAGTGGAAGAGTGGCCTTATTACATCGTTAAGGTAAATGTATGGAGACCAACATAGCTATAGCCTATAATTTAAAGCTTTAATGGGTACCAGAGGAGATACTTACAATTTTTTTTTGCACGGAATTGTGTGGTTGTAACGTTGGAGCTTTGTTGTTGTAATGTTGCAGTGGTGGAGAAGAAGGAGGATTAGTACTCTTTCATCCTTGAAGGAGACTTGTTGGAAACATGCTAATGGTTTTTTCCTTCATTGAGTTTCCACATAAATCACTGTAACAAATTGTGAGATTGTTGTGCTTGGTTTAATGAGTGTTTGATATTTCTTGTTTATGCTCTGTTTTATGGTATGTTTTGCTTCTGCTGCCCAACAAGTAGTATTAGAAAGTAGTATTAAAGTGCAGAGTTTAAGAATCTGAAAGCCAAGGAAAGAGACTTGTTCAGAATCGAATCCATAGAGAAAATCGAAGGTTGATTGTTGAATCAAAGCTTAGCACACCGCAAGGTAGAGGACGAGCGCATTCTACTCGATTGGACAGAAGAAAAACAAGACCGTGGCTGCATATTGGATGGCTTATCGTAGATAAACCCATGGATCTTCGGCGATAACCCAAAATTGCCAACATCGTTTCTCTTTACACGTGTGAGAGGTGCAATACCTTGGAGATCATCGCATGCAAGAGGAGCGATATTCGTTGATCCATATTGTGTGCAGAGGGCATGATAACAAGGATAACCAGTGCGATAACCGGTGTATGCAGAAAGCATGGTATGAAAATGCACAGCATATAATTAAATAAAGGAGTGGTTGACTTTTTTGATTATGCATATGAAGGATAAACTTTATGATTAAAGTGGGTGGAGGATGCCTATTAAAATATTATTTGAGTATTTTTTTTTAGTAAAAGGTTTAAAGATATATATATTAAATATTTTTAATTAACTATTTTGGGAATTCAAATATAAGTTGTGGTTTTGGGGCGGTTTGTGTTAATGGAGAAAGTGCAGAGTTTGAAGTTTGAGGTGGAGAAATTCCGTAACAAGAATTTAATTGTGAGCTATGGAAGCTCAAGATGCACTATTTGCTCAAACAACAAGGCAACAACAAGAGCAATGATGGTTGAGTCACAATGAAAGAAAAAAATGTATTTACTTTTGAGTTGTAAAAATTATTGATTTTATGTAAATGAGCATATGTCTGTAAGAGATGGATAAGCCCTATGAAAAGTCTAGACATAAATTAGGTAGATTGAATATGTGGGGGGTATGTATGTTTGGTTAATTTTGACTTGGTGAAAGAGTTAATGAGTTAAATCTGGTTTTTTAGGTCAAAGCAGGTGGTTTTTTGGGTCCATGTGTTTTGGGTATCCAGTGGTATTGTGTCCATGGATTGCATGTAATGAAGTCTATAAAAGGCTTGGTGAACTCCATTGTAAATGGGCCTGGAGGTAAGCGGTGAAGGCTTACTTGTCCGGTTTGCCCAGATTTGGTCAAAGTTGCTCGAATGCAAAGTTTGAGGTGGAGTAGTGTGTCCACTTTAGAAATGTGGGTCTATAGAAAAGCTGGTATGTTGGTAGGTCAATCAAGTGTTTGAGAATATATGATGAAGGTAAGTTCATATCCATGGAACTTGAAAAGTATTGCAAGGAAGTTGGGATCGAATAGCCATGTTCAGTAATGTCAAGTTGTAGCAATAATTGTGGACATAAACGGTTGTGCTATCTAGTAACTCGGTCACCATCAGTTGAAAAAGACAAGAAAATTTAGGAAGAGGTATGAACATGTCATCTGGTAATTACTCAAATGTGAAATTATTTGGTTGTGATGCTTATGGTTTTTATCATCTTTCTAAGTAGGACCCATATCAAACAGGTAGATCTTTGATATGGTGATGATGTTAAGGGGTGCAGACTGTGGGATGCTACTACCCATAGAATCATCATGGACATAGATGCAGTGTTTGATGTATATCATTTTATAAAATCAAACATAGTAAAATATGAAAGGTTCAAAGCATGGATGGTATCATAAAGGTATTTGGAAGGTATTGATTTCCATGAAAGTTTCTCACGAGTTGTTAAAGCTTGTTTCTATTCATGTTGTGTTAGCACTGGTTGTGATAGTACAACTAGATGTTAAAACTGTTTTACATGCAGTTTTTTGGATAAGGGCATGTATATGGAACAACCGGAACGGTTAGTTCAGAATCACAATAGAAAATTTGTTTGCAAACTCAAAAATCATTGTATGGTCTCAAGCATGCCAGAAAAATGGTACAAGATGTCTGATTCCTTCATGGTGAGCCAAATTTTACAAGAAGTGAGTATAACCATTATGTTTATGGTATATTCATTATCTTGGTGTAACGTGTTATATGTGATACTTGTTGCAAGCACAAGCATGGTTGAGATCAACAGGTTGGCTCAATTGGTTAGGATGTTTGTTATGAAGGATCTGGGAGTTGCAAAATAAATCTTGGGCATGGGAATACACAGAGACAGGAAGGATGGTAAGCTTGGTTATCACATCAGAAGTATGTGGTGAAGATACTCAAGAAATTCAGTATGAATAATGTGAAACCGGTAAAATCTCTTTGGCTTTCCATTGTATTTTTTCTTCAGGTTTATGTCCTAATTGATGAATAAGAAAAAGGTTATATGTCTCGAGTATTATACACTAGTATGAAGTTCGATGATTGCGATGGAGAAATGGTCAACATTTCACATGCAATTGGTGTTGTCAGTAGACACATGGAAAAACTAGGTCAAGAGCATGGAAATGGGTGCTTCAAACACAGAAGCACAAGTATCACCTACAATGGTTGCAGTGATTTGGTTTGTGGTTATGATTCATGAGATTTGGACAAGTGCATCAGTTTATTAGACATGTTACTGATGGAGACAGAATGGTCCATGATGGAGTGAATCACGCAGGCATGTTCACGTAACAATATTGTTAGAGAAGTTGCGGAGCTATGATGGTGTTTGGATTCTCTTGGCTTGCAGAAAAGGTGATGAATTAATTAAGTGCATGATATATCAAGTAAATTGTTGTCAAGGTGGAGATCCTTGGAAACATGCCAACGAATTTACTCATGCGGTCACATGCACATGCATGTAGCTATGTATGCAACTATGTTAATGTGCATGCATGCAATCTATTTATGAACTGCTCGTGTAACTATCTGATCTATTCATGATCGATTTTTGTAACTGAGCGATAGATGTTATATATGCATGCATACCCATAGAGGTGTGAGTGCAATGTAATTGCAATGTGTAGTGAGTGTGTGAGAGCAGGACGTAATACCGAGGAGTTGTGTGTATGAGAGGAGATGATGGTTGTATGCCTAGGTTGGATATTGTAATTCTCCCTTGAATAAAAGAATATCGATTACCATTGCCATGGTTTTTTCCCTCATTGAGTTTCCACATAAATCACTGTGTCAAATTGTGGGATTGTTGTGCTTGGTTTAATGAGTGTTTGATCTTGCTTGTTTATGATCAATTTTATGCTATGTTTTTCTTCCGCTGCCCAACAAGATGTTCAGTGGTAGTGGTGGAGAAGAAGAAGGAAGAAAAGTAGGCCTGCACATAATTGAGGTAGTGAAAACCCATTTCTAATCCCTCTTGATGGTGTGTCTCTGTGAATTTGTAGATGAATTTGCAGTTTTTTGTGATCCAGAAGGAGAAGACTAATGTCTTTGGTGAAGCATGGTGGCAACTGAAAATGACAACACCTACTTCTATTGCCTTGACTACATAGAAGCCCTAGACTTCACTACAAAATTGTCAGAAGCTTTGATTTCCTCACTCTCTATCGATTATCTATTTTGCAATGACCAACTTTGATAGTTCGAATAGTGTGACCGTGTACGGGGATGCTAGATGAGGTAAAATTTTGTGTCATATTCAAATGAGGATTTTATGAGAAAAATACAAGTTTAACAAGTACTACATGGCAGCGTAGTCCCTGCCAGGTTGGAATGGGAATAAATGCGATCGAGTACAAACACGTGGGTAGGAAATTGAAGTACATGGAAACACAAAAGAATTAACATTCACGAATTAGTTTTCTTTAAAACAAGGGCTGGTGGATAAAAAAGAAATTGAAATTTATGAAACTTATAGATTCCTGGACATCATAAATTATACATATGAAATTTGTAATTTTATAAAGTAGATATTTAATTTTATTGATACGAAATATGTACTTTTATAAAGTTTGGGAAAGAGATTCCATACTTGGCAGTTTTTTGGATCGCGGGTTATTGGGTTGGCGTGCTGAAAATCAAACTCTGTTGTTTTGTGCCCTACAAATAGCACCCAGAGTTCCGCGACATACAAATTGACAATTGGAGTTGTGGACTATTTCAAATTTAAGGGCGTACGTATGTTACAAAAAAACTAGCATCAGTATAAATTATAGATACCAAATATGTAATTTGATTAAGTAGATATATAGAGCATGGGGGCTATCGGGTTGGTAGGCAAAACATTGGGCTTGTGTTGTTCCGTGCGCTACAAATAGCACCCAGAGTTCCGCGACTTACAAATTGACAATCAGACTTGTGGACTGTTTGAGATTTAAGGGCCAACGTCTGTAACATAGGTTCGTGGACAAAAGCATAAAAAAAATAGCAATACCGAATTAGTTTTCTTTAAAACAAGGGCTCCTGGACATAATAAATTGAAATATATGAAATTATAGGTTCGTGGACAGGAGAAATTATACATATCAAATATGTAATTTGATTAAGTAGATATATAGAGCATGCACAAAAGCTTCATTACGGGTTGTTGGGGTGCTGGGCTGAAAATTGGGCTTCTATTGTTCTGTGGCCTACAAATAGCACCGAGAGTTCCATGATATACAAATTGACAAGCTGTCTTGCGGACTATTTGAATTTTTGGATCGCAAGTTCTCGGGATGCCGTATTAAAAATTGGGCTTTTGTTGTTCCGTGGCCTACAAAAATCAAATATGTAATTTGATTAAGTAGATATATAGAGTTGAAAAATGTCGGGGTTGCGGGCTGAAAATTGAGTTTCTGTTGTTCTGTGGGATATAAATAGCACCGAGAGTTCCGCGATATACAAATTGACAAGTTGTTTTGCAGACTATTTGAATTTTTGGATCGTGGGTTGTGAGTCTGGCGGGCTGAAAATTGGGCTTCTGTTGTTCCGTGGCCTACAAATAACACCTAGAGTTCCGCGATATACAAATTGACAATCAGAATTGCAGACTATTTGAATTTGAAGGGGCTCGTGTCGAATAACGAAATTTAAATAATAAACTCAATAATTTATCTTTCTATCAATAAAATCATTTATAATTAATTAAAACAAGTTTAGCATTCCCGAATTAGTTTTCCTTTTTACATATACTTCTTGAAAAAAAAACAAAAAAAATAGTATCAACGTCTGTTACATAGGCTGGTGAACAAAAGTATGAAAAAAATAACATTCCCGAATTAGTTTTCTTTAAAAGAGCGGGTTCTCAACTTAGCCAGTTTTTGGATCGCGGGTTCTCGGGCTGGGGACCTTAAAATCGAGCTTTTGTTGTTCTGTTTCCTACAAATAGCACCGATAGTTGCGCGATATATAAATTGACAATCGGACTTGCAGACTATTTGAATTTTAAGGGTCTCGTGTCCAAAAAATTTAGAATTCGTGAATTAGTTTTCTTTACATAGGTTTTACATACGCTGGTGGAGAAAATGACAAAAAGTATAGTACCAATGTCTGTTACATAGGGCGTTCGAGAAAAGGACCAAATAAATAGCATTCTTGAATTAGTTTTCTTTAAAACAGGGGCTCCTTGACACAAGAAATTGAAATTTATGAAATTATAGGTTCGTGGAGACCATAAACTATACATAGCAAATATCTACTTTAAAAAATTATGGGGATGAGATTTTATAGAGCAAGGACGAAGCCCTCATTCCATACTTGCACGGAGGCATGATTCCATACTTAGGCAGTTTTTGGATTGTGGGTTCTTGCGCTGGAAATTGGGCCTCTATTGTTCCATGGCCTACAAAGAGCAGCCAGAGTTACATGATATACAAATTGACAAGCGGGCTTGCAAACTATTTTAATTTTAAGGGTCTTTGTGGAAAACAGTATGAAGGACATGTGGTAAAGATGCAAGAAATGAAATACTCTCTATACGTTTGAGTAGAAATAAAGTAGTGAACACTATTTTATGACATTTATATAAAAAAAATACTAAACCATGTTACATATTCCTGGAAATTTAAAGAAACATATATGTATGTGTGAAATATGATATCTCAAATTTGAGTGAGTGATTTATGTCATACTTAATTTTGAAAATGACCAGGCAAGAGAAAATATGCATCAAAGAAAAGAGAATTGAGATAAAATAAACAGAATGACTTCACATTCAACATAGATGAAGATAAAAATCTAGGAACACATAAAAGCAGAAAAAAAAAACTAGCATTCCCGAATTAGAGCATGGACAAAACTGTCATTCCATACTTAGCCAGTTTTTGGATCGCAGGTTCTCGGGCTGGGGACCTTAAAATCAGGCTTTTGTTGTTCCATGTCCTACAAATAGCACCGAGAGTTCCGTGATATACAAATTGATAATGGGACCTGCAGACTATTTGAATTTTAAGGAGTAGTGTCCCAAAATTTTAGCATTCGCGAATTAGTTTTCTTTACATAGGTTTTACATATGGTGGTGGACAAAAGCACAAAAAATATAGTACCAATGTCTGTTACATAGGACGGTGGACAAAAGGACCAAATAAATAGCATTCTCGAATTAGTTTTCTTTAAAATGGGGATCGTGGATACAAGAAATTGAAATGTATCAAATTATAGGTTCCTGGAGAGCATAAATTATACATAGCAAATACACAATTTTTTAAAGTAGATATTTAGTTTTATACATACGAAATATGTACTTTTATAAAGTATGGGGATGATATTTTATAGAGCATGCACGAAGCCCTCATTCCATACTTGCACGTAGCCCTGATTCCATACTTGGGCAGTTTTTGGATTGCGGGTTGTCGAGTTGGCGAGCTGAAAATTGGGCGTCTATTGTTCCATGGCCTACAAAGAGTACCCATGCTTCCGTGATATACAAATTGACAAGAGAACTTGCTGACTATTTTAATTTGAAGGGCCTTTGTGGAAAAAGTATGAAGGATAGGTGGTAAAGATGCAAGAAATGACATACTCTCTATACGTTTGAGTACAAAAAAAGTAGTGAATACAATTTTATGACATTTATATAAAAAATAATGAAACGTGTTACATATTCCTGGAAATTTAAAGAAACACACACACACACACACATGTATATATATATATGTGTGTGTGTGTGTGTGTGTGTGTGTGTGTGTGTGTGAAATATGATATCTCAAATTTGAGTGAGTGATTTATGTCATACTTTATTTTGAAAATGACCAGGCCGGAGAAAATATGCATAGGAAAAAAAAAGAATTGAGATAAAATAAACAGAATGACTTCACATTCAGCATAGTTGAAGATAAAAATCTAGGAACACATAAATATATAAGGAGACAAAATAATAGTTTTATTTCAAATATATGAAAAAAATAATAATTTGTTACATATCTTTGGAAATATAAATGTGTTTTCCATATAGACTAGGATTGGGGCTCTCGCGGACCATAACATAAATATGTACAAGAAATAGGAATGTGGAAAGAAGTCGGACACAAGAGAATGTAATACTTGAAAAGTAGAAATGGGAAGATCAATTTTTGGCTATAGATTTCTACTCATAAAACTTGGAACAACTGGATTGATAAAGAAAGCACTATCACTATACACTTACAGGGATGGTACGTATAAGTAATTTTGGTGTTTGCTTGGTCATACCTTTCCCTGTTGGTTTTTGTGGGCGGCCTGCTTGAATATCTGGATTGATAAACAAAGGTTTTATGCATTTCCCTGTTGGATTTCATCGGTGACCCACTTCAAGTTCTCTTCAATATAGCTTCTCAAGGGGGCGACGTTGATGTCATTGTGGATTTTAATGCTGAAAACTTCATTTTCTAATTCACTTAGATCAATTGAAAGTTTACACAGAGCTTCATGAATCTCTCCATTCTGTACCGAATACCGGACTAGCTAGTTGTCCACCAATTCTTCATGATATTCAAGAATCCTGTAAAAATTTTCTAAAGACAATGCCTTCAAATTATCAACTTGTTTATCAAAAGCTTGCTTGGTTAACGCCAATGAGTTGAGGATTAAGCTGGGGTCTTGGAAGCCGTTTGTCTTTCCTGCTAAGTCTATTTTGGTGAGCTTTGTGAATAATGTTTCTTTCTTTGATATTGCTTGCTCACATGATTGTACGATGAGATACATGTTCTTCACTTTCTCTTTCCAGCATGCTTCTAATTGAGTGACCCATTTATTGGACGGGAGATCATGTTGTCTTCTTCTCGTCTCTGGCATGTTGCTGACATGAAAGGAAAAAGGGATGACTGTGTGCACATAGAAAGTTTCTTCATTTTTTAAATCCATCTGCAGAAGTAGGAGCAAGTTATGTACCCTGCTCCCCAGGGAATCCATATTCTTCAATGTTTCCCAGGCCTTAGTAATCAGTTCCATTCTTTTGTTAATATTTTTCTCCATATATCCTCTACAGGATGCGAGGAAGTTGGAGGACCCTTTTAGATTTGTTGCAGGGGTGCACGCAGTCACAGACATGGCTATTTCCAAAGAAATTCCAAGCAATGGCACAGGAAACAAATCTTCCTCTAATTCCTTAATCCGGTTCTTTAGTCTGGAAATTTCGGCTTCGATGACTCCAATAGAATCATGAAGAGCATCTCCGGTTTCCATGTGAAGTTGAGAGATTTTGGAAGCCTGCATATTGGCAAGGTCAAGTTATGAACGATGTTTTCTTTTCTTATTTATACGTCTCTTTTTTCAATGATTATTTTTTTTTATTCAGCTTCAAAAACAACATTCTGGAATACGAAGCATTCATCTTCGTAAAACAATTTGGTATCAACCATGCCCATTGAGTAGGCATGTTGAATTACATATCCAGGCTGATCAAGGTTGCATAATATGCTTTCGAGATCAGCGTCAAGATCCATGTTTTCACTGTAAATTTTGGGCTGCTCCGCCTCCCCTACAATTATTTTTCCCTTCTTCTGCACGGGAAGCTCGTGAGGAAGATGTTCACTGTATCTCTACAGAACGGTTGTGGAGCTACTGCCAGTAGTTTATGGAAACGTTGGTTTTCTCCAGATGTTGCTTGAAATAAAGAAATGGAGGGGACAATATAACCCCCCAGAAACATTGCTTCAATGTGTGTGAATGGAAAATCTCCTCATTAATGACAATATCTATGCATGCTGTATGGTGCCTGTTAGAAGTAAATCTTAATTATTTCATAATTATTAGTGTGAAGGTGGTGGTTACGGATAAGAACATTTAAGGATTGGAGGTTTCGTGAATGAACCAAGCTGGTGGCGTGTGAATGACATTCCGTGGTATTTGAAATTAAGACTGGGAAGAGATTGGAGGTTTCGTGAAGGTAGCAAGATGGCAGCGTGCGAATGACATTCCATGGCATTTGAAATTAAGAGTGGGAAGGGATAAGAAAATCCTTCGCAAAAATTGCATTGATGGCAGAACTTCTCGAGCCTTGCGCGCATCAATGACATCTTAGATGATGCCTGCACAATGACCTGTTAGCATTAAATATTTAGAAAGAAGACACACACACACACACACACACACACACACACATATAAACACTATTTCTTATTATGCACACGTGCGAAGGTGACAGGCACGGGGAAGAGAAAGCAAGGAAGGAATGGCCAAGTCTGAAAGTGCACAGTGAAACTGCTGAGTGTCCAATGCTGAAACTGCATGAGTCAAAATTGTTCAGCTAAGAAAACCAAAGGGATGAGTCTGACTCCCAGTGCATATTTCATAATTCATGTGCAACACCAACTCTGTGCTTAGCAGATCGGTATGTGTAGAAACGAGGCAAAACTAAAAAAGTACCTTCATAAAGTATGGACATGAGATTTTATAGAGCATGTATGGATATGGCATTCCATACTTGGCCACTTTCGGGATCGCGAGTTCTCGGGCAGGCGGGCTCAAAAAAAGGCCTCTATTGTTCGGTGTTCTACAAATAGCACACACAGTTCTGCGATATACAAATAGACAAATAGACTTTCTGGGTGGCTGACATTTTATAGACCATCCATAGTTTTTGGATCGCGGGTTCTCGAGCTGGCGGGGTAAAAAAAGGGGCTCTATTGTTCGGTGCCTTACAAATAGCTTATGATAATAAATTGACAAGTGGATTTGCGGGTTGGCCGGCTCAACATTCTAATCCAGGGCTGGCGAGCTCCCAGAAACAAGCAATACATACCAAATATGCACAAATCCCTTATTCCATACTTAGGCACTTATTTGGATCGCGGACTTGCGGACTGTACATTGGGTCGATTTCTTCCATATAGAAATTGGGTTCTCGGGCTGGCAGGCTCAAAATTGCCTAAGCAAAGCAAAGGGCTCCGTCCAACTCCCAGTGCATATTTCATAATTCATGTGCAACACCAACTCTGTGGTTACCAGATCAGTGTGTGTAGAAACGAGGAAAAACTAAATATGTACCTTTATAAATTATGTACATGAGATTTTATAGACCATGTACCGATATCGCATTCCATACTTACAGGTTCTCGGGCGGGAGGAGTCAAAAAATAGGCCTCTATTGTTCCGTGTTCTACAAATAGAAAATACTGTTCCGCGATATACAAATTGACAAGCGGACTTGCGAGGTGGCTAAGATTTTATAGACCATGTACAGTTTCTGAATCGCGGGTTCTCGGGCTGGCGGGGTTAAAAACATGCCTCTATTGTTCGGTGCTTTACAAATAACTTATGATAATAAGTTGACAAGCGGATTTGCGGGCTGAACAGCTCAACATTTGTCAATTGACAAGCGGATTTGGGAGCTGGCCGACTGAACATTCTACTTCTACTGATTTCCGTGATATACAAATTGACAGACTCTAGGGTCGACGGGCTCCCAGAAACGAGCACTACATACCAAATATGCACAAATCCCTTATTCCATACTTATCCACTTATTTGGATCACACACTTGTGGGTTGTACATTATGCCTCTAATGTTCCGTGTCTTGCAAATAACACTCATATTTGGGCGATATACAAATTGACAAGTGGACTTGCAAGCTGGATGGCTCAACATTGCATTTTTGTTGGATGGCAGACGTGCAGGGCAGCGCAAAAAAAAATAGTTGCAAACAAGTTTGACAAATACAGAGAAAGTAAACAAAAAACTGTTTACTATGGAACACGGGCAGAAAAAAAATGCACCTTTGCATGGATTTGTCTACATCTCTGGGTAGGATTTCTTTGTGCCGTCTAGTTTTCCTGTTTGTTTCTATCAACAAACGTACAAAACAAAAGGGATATGAACATAAGTTCAGATGTTAAGAAAAAGGCAACTACTATTTACATATACAAAAAAAAAATAGAATAAGATGAATGGTGTCACAAATAGTTTTTGGGAGGATGTACCTTTTTTTTTGTTTTTTGCACAATGTATATTTTACAATTCGAGTAGAACACCGTCTGTATGCTCACCAGAACGATATGTGTAGAAATCAGGGATACAGATATGCTTTGAAACATAGAAATATGAGTTTGCAATAAGTTTGATGTATATGTCATAATTCAAGTGCAATACCAATTGTATCGTGATCAAACCAATATGTGTCTAAGACAAACATATTGTATTGAGGAATGGACACATTGGACCAGACATAGTCAATAAGTGTGTTTTGCAAATGGCCCGTGTTGTTCAAAAGAAAGCAGAGACTATATTTGCACATGTAGTTTTCCAATTCTTTTATTCTGCCAATATTTTGTAGCATGTCAATATTGAAGTCTCCTACAAGTACAATGGATCTGTTCAGATGGAAATGACCCAATGCTTTGGAAATAACATGCGTTATGTTGGAGAATGTTGCATGGGGAGTAGCATACAGATTCAGTATTGCAACTTCTGTTTCATGGGATTTTTTTTTTGCAAGCACCAGTTCAACATTCTTTTCTTCGATATGTATATGGTCCAAAATTGGTACATGTCTTTTCACCAGTATCATCACCCCATGTGTAATGTAACTTGATATGCAATTGTGATTT
>SNQJ01S0015918.1:190763-209327 GCA_010110895.2 Picea sitchensis | reverse complement strand
AGTGGATATCACCAGATTCACATGAGAGAACGTGATGAATGGAAAACAACATTCAAGACAAACGAAGGTTTGTATGAATGGCTTGTTATGTCATTTGGCTTGACGAATGTGCCAAGTACCTTCATGAGGTTGATGAATGAAGTCCTGAATGATTTCATCGGAAAATTTGTCATCGTATATCTGGATGATATACTAATTTTCAGTAAGACGAAGGAGGCACATCTGAAGCATTTAGCCATTGTGATGAAGAGATTACAGCAGGAGAAGTTGTTGATAAATATGAAGAAGTCCTCATTTATGAAGACAAAGCTCATTTACTTGGGTTTTGTTATTTCGGCTAATGAATTGAAGATGGATCCAAGTAAGGTGGAAGTGATTAAGAATTGGCCATCACCGAGGAATGTATTCGAGGTGAGAAGTTTTCATGGTTTGACTAGTTTCTACCGGAAGTTCATTAGGAATTTTAGTGGGATTAGTGCAGCGATGATGGACACAGTGAAGAAAAGACATAAATATTTTCACTGGACGGAAGAGGCTGAGAAGAGTTTCAATTTGTTGAAACGAAAGATTACGGAACAACCAATTCTGGTGTTGCCGGATTTTCAAAAGACATTTCATGTAAAATGTGATGCAAGCGGGTTTTCCATAGGAGTGGTCTTGAGTCAGGAGGATAGACCGATTGCATATTTCAGCGAGAAGCTAAATGAGGAAAAGTAAAAGTAATCCACGTATGATAAGGAATTCTATGCCATCATACAGGCATTGAAAAAATGGAGGCACTATTTGATTCCAAAGGAATTTGTTTTATATAGTGATAACCATGAATTACAATTTGTGACTCAACAGGAAAAGTTGAATCAGAGGTATGCTAAATGGGTTGAATACATGCAAAATTTCACTTTTGTGATAAAACATATTTCTGGTACTGCTAACAAAGTTGTTGATGCTTTGAGCAGGAAGTGTTTGTTGTTGCAAGAGTTTTGAGTCAAGACGTTGGGTTTTGATGAACTCAGGGACATGTATGCAGACGATCCATATTTTAAGGAGGCGTATGAAGCAGATGAGAATCCAGTTCTCAGAGATAGAATCCCTTGGACAGACTATGTGATCCAAGAAGGATTTATGTTCAAAGGCAATAAATTATGTATATCGAATTGCTCCATGAGGGAGAATCTGTTGAAGGAGAAGCACAGTGAAGGATTGGCTGGACATTTCAGTCATGATAAGAGATTCGCGAAGCTGAGCGAGTCATAATTTTGGCTAGGGATGCTAGAAGAGGTCAAGAGGTTTGTAGACAGATGCTGGATTTGCCAGCATTCAAAGGGAAGGAAGTAGAATGCAGGTTTTTATCAACCATTGCCCGTACCTGAGAGGTCGTGGGATGAAATTAGCATGGATTTCATATTGGGATTGCCAAGGATGCAACGAGGATTTGATTCGATCTATGTGGTAGTGGATAGGTTTTCCAAAATGGCACATTTTATCCCATGCTAGAAGTCCATTGATGCAACTCACATCACAAATCTGTTCTTCAAGGAGGTCATTCGACTTCATGGATTGCCGAAAAGCATAGTTTCGGACAGAGACACAAAGTTCATAGGGCATTTTTGGAGGACCTTATGGAAGAAGATAGGAACTAATTTGGCATTTAGTTTAGCTTATCATCCTCAGATGGATGGACAAACAAAAGTGGTCAACAGAAGTCTGGGAGACTTGATGAGGAGCTTGGTGACCGAACACCATAGCCAATGGGACAGTATATTGCCACAGGAAGAGTTCGAATATAATGACTTAGTAAATCGAAGTACAGGAAAAATTCCATTTCAGATCGTATATGGAATGCAGCCAAGAGGAGTTTCTGAACTGAGGGATTCAGAACAAAATTCTACTAGGAGTGCTAGTGCAGAAGAATTTGCTGAGGCAATGAAAGAACTTCACAACCAGGTGAAGGAGCGATTGCTGAAATCAAGCCGAGAATATAAGCACAGAGCCGATAAACATCTAAGACAACTTCAATTTGAGGTTGGTGACTTGGTTCTGGCACATCTGAGGAAAGAGAGGTTCCCGAGAGGAACGTATAATAAATTAAAAATGAAGAAAATCGGACCATGCAAGGTCTTGAAGAAAATGGGAGAAAATGCTTACAAGATTGAGTTATCCAATGGGATCGAAATTTCTCCGATATTCAATGTCTCATATTTATACCCATACAGAGCTGGGGAAACAGAGACTGCAAGTGATGAACAGCCAAAGGTTCAGTGGCAGAAGCAGATGCCAGTCGCAGAGAAGCCACAGATGGAGCAGATACTGGATAAGCGAGTGGGTAAGAAAACCAGAAGGAAAGAATATTTTGAATATTTGGTCAAGTGGAAGGGCCATCCAGTTGAAGATGCCATCTGGGAGACTGAAGCAGAGATTCTGAAGCATGGACATACCATGCAGGAGCTCATGGACAGGATCCCATGCAAATTTGCAAGTGAGGGAGTCTGATGCAGGAGCATCTCCTAAGACAAGCGAGCCAGTGCAGAAGACAAAGGATAGTTGGGCACACGCCAACACCAAATTTTTGAATCTTCCCTTGAAGCTGATGTGCCAAACATAAATGAGGTCATTTAATGAAGGCACCTTGGTAAAATGTAATCAGACCTTGAGTGCCCCGCTCTCGTCTAAAAGTAGATAGAGGCATTTATAGTAGTAAATGTAAGTAGGTATAATTGAATATTAGATTAGACAGTTTTAGAAGAAAAGAGGGAGAACGGATATAGACACCCTCATTGTGCATTGTAACATAATTCAGGAAGAGTTAGAAGAATCCAGAGCATAGGAGAGAAGCAGAGAACTGTAGAAGAACACCCATGTACAGATCTTGAATTAATAGGAGAAGTTGATTCATATTCATGGTTGTCGTGTTATTCTTTGTGTATGTGTGTTGAATGCTATGCTCATGAGTATTTACTTCCTATCATGCATTTTCTATTATGCTATGTATATGATTTCATGTGTTGAGATTGAAGTCTAAGAGGAGGTAGAAGGAATGGGTTTCAATTATTTCTCTATCTGAGCAAGGATTCCTGCAAGGAGTGTAGTTGAAGTCGTCCGCAAGGAGTGCATTGACAAAAGGCTCAGATAGTTTAACTATTGTACCCAGGAGTGAAATTGGGTTATACGAGCCATGCAAGGAGTGCGTAGGCTAAGGAGAGTCTCAGTCGTGAATATGAGCGAAGTATTGAAGGACTGCTGCTGCAGGTGTGCACAGAGTCAAAAGAACTCAACACTTAGAGGTGCTTGAGAACTGCCGCAAGGAGTGCGTGCAAGGACCCTCTTTGAGGATTGAAAGAGTGAGAAAGCTCAGGAGGGATAAGGATTTCAAGCTTGTTGAAGAGGAGTGCTGTAAGATTCATGCCATGGAGTGTTTAAGGAAGGTGTTGCATATTTGAACCACGGGAGGACAAGTTTAGTGGAGGAATACTTGGGCATTCTCAAGGAATTTCCAAAGAGAGGAAATCAACGGCTAGGATCTTGTGGAGAGGGTTGGAAAAATATCGTCAGCCATTGGATCTACCAAAGAAGTAAGTAGGTTATGGTCACATTCAGATTTCAAGCTCTAGGGGTCATCAGCCGTTGGATCTTGGATCAGTTATCCGTCAGTCGTCGGATCTGATAGGAGTTGCACGAGGGTTACCATCGGGATTCGAAGGATCGGAAATCCCGTGGTCAAATGTTTTTCGACATTTGAAAACCCAAAGCCCCGGGAAGATAGGAGCTATTCGTCAGTCAGACATGTGGCAGAGATCGAAGGCATCAGGGAATCAGAGTTCCTGAGGATAGGAAAGTTGGAACATTACAAGTCCCGAACTCCCAGAGAAATCGAGACCGTTCATCAGAGAGGACGTGTAGAAGAAATCGACGTCACTAGAGAAGTCTCGACAAGGAGTCATCCATCGGTGGTTGGGGCCATCGGGATATCGGGGATCCCGATGACAAGGTGTTTATGCACTTTGGTTTCACGAACCGCGAAAACCCGACGAGGAGGAAGGCGTCGTAGTGGAAGCCAGTTGTCAGCCTGATGGAGAATCGGTGTTCGAGGAATCGGGGATCCCACGGGTAAGTGTTTTGCAGCATTGGAAACCCAGTAGCCCCGATGGGGATAAGACCATGGTCATGGGTTAACGGTCATATGGGCCAAGACCTATAGTCAGGAGGGCTATCGCAAAAAAGGTGCGTCGGGATTCGAGAAATCGCGAGTCCTGAGGACGTGTGTATTTCGACATGGGAATGCTTGAAACCCCGATGGGAGTTATAGCTATGGTCGTATAAGGAGAGGTCACATGGATCAAGTGCTTAACCTAGAGGACTAACGAAGGCTGGAAGTGCATCAGGATTTTTGAAGTCCAAAACCCCGACAGAAGAGGTATAAGGTTGAGGTCTTATAGAGAGTGGTCGCGTGGACTAAAGGCTTAGCCAGGTGGGGCTAAGGCAACAAAGGAGTGCATCAGATATCGGGGATCGGTGATCCAAGTTGCTGGAACATCACAGGTGTCAAGATCCCGATAGCGGGAAGCCCGATAACAAAAAGGCCAGTGTTGTTTTCTCAATAGAGTACGGGAAGATTCCGTGAAGAGTTTCCTGTGGGAGGAAAATTTCCCGATAGGGAAACATAAGAGATTTTCAGTTCTTCAGGCTGAGTAAGAAGAAAAGGTCTTGTGAGCGGATGTGCCCTGGGTGGCGTGCCTGCGTCAAAAAGGTCCTTTAGTGAGGAGGTGTGATCCATAATCGGATATAAGAGGCTTCCCAGGTCTAGAAAAGGCTCAAAATGAAAGTTCTCAGAATCAGACGAAACCAATTCCATTGCGACTGGCTCATCACATTGATTCCGGCCATATATTTACTTCCTCAAACTGACACTGTATGCGAGAGTTATCGCACTTTGACCGCTTTCCCAAACAGCTAAAAAGTCAAGAGTCAAACTGGAAAAAAGTCAATGATGATGTCAACATGACATCACAATGCTGACATCGGCATAGTGACATGTGGTGGCACAAAAATAGGGTGACTGGGCAGTGACAAGGATCAATGCAATATGGACAAGTGGCACATTGTGGACCAATCACATGTTGACATGTGGCATCGTGGAGGACGAATGAAAGGGTGCCACATGGAACCCCATCACTAGTTTGAATGGAAATTGTTTATGGAGCTCATGGGTCAGGACCCCATGATCTATGGAGAGAGGCATGCGCTTTGGTAGAGGTCCAAATGGCCAACGCACCATAATGGTTCTTAATAAATATAACCCACATTAAAATTTAAATGTTGTAATGTATTTCTCTGGAGGGTGAAAAGTGGCTGGGGCTAAGCCCCAACCTATTTTTTGTTTAACCATAATACCAACCACCAAGGGGGGCCATGGATAAGGCGTGCATGGGTTTTTCCTATTTTAGACCAGGTCACATGTTATGCGCCATAAAATTAGGGGCTAGGGAGATTTAAGGGCCAACGCTTAGCCCTTTGGGCTAGCGCTTGGCCAAATTTAACTACATATGATCAATAATAGGGGGCCGCACACCTGATTTTGGGTCTTAAGCCCATATTAATGTTTAAAAGTGGGTTTTAACTATGCAGTTTGGATTTTTATTTGATTTTTAGGCCTGTTAATGGAGATTTTGGCCATTATTGGGAGATATTAGGCTCTTTTTTAGCCCCAGATTTTTGGAGGAAGTTGGGGAAGGATAACCAAATTTAGATCTATATAAACTAGGCCTATTTGAGGCCATGGAGGGCATTCATATCAGATTTATTCTGAATCAAATCCGAGACGAAGCCAATTTTATGCAGGGAAGTTGTTGAGGAGTAGACGCTTGCGAACCATTTCTGGGAGCTACACTCAGTCTTTTTCAGTTCCGTCAGTTGTGTTGGATTTCTGAGGTCGAGAAAAAAACAGTGAGACCAATATGAGATCCATTTGATATACTTTTTCTTTACTTTTCAAGAATTGAAAAATTAATAAAGAAGCCTCCCCCCACTGAGACAAAGGCCCAGAGACATAGGCAATTTTGTGTCGAACTCTGTTATCACTTCGCTTGTTATGGTTTGTTGTTCTTATTACTTATGTTCAGTTCTATATATGAGTTTATGGCTGTGATATAATTATCTTATCTTCATCCTCTTTCATTAGCTTCTTAAATGGTTAATAAATGCATGTAGAAATAACTTTACCACAGTCATTAAAAGATCTTTTCAGATCAATGGAGTTAAGGAAAAAATTTCAACAAGTTAATTTACAGCAGAAAGTTTAAGACTATAAGCTGGAAAATGATGAAATTCTTAGAGACAAAGGAATAATTTATGTGCCAAATTCTCAGCAATTGAAGAATATGATATTGGGAGAAATTCACATTGTACCTTATGTTGGACACCTAGGTTACCAGAAAACTATTGCAATTGTCAAGAGCCAATATTATTGGCCAGGCATCAAAAAGGGAATTATTGATTTCATTTCCAGGTGTTTGGAATGTCAAAAGGTAAAGGATGAGAATAGACACTTAGTTGGTTTGCTACAACCATTTCCCATTCCTGAGTGGAAGTGGGAAGTAGTAATAATGGGATTTATTACTAAACTACCCAAAACTAGAAAGCGACATGATTCCATCATGATAGTGGCGGATAAGCTTACCAAAGATGCCCATTTTATTCCAGTAAACCTTACTCACAAGGAAGCTAACATATTTGATATTTATTTGAAATAAATAGCTCGATTACATGGAATTCCCAAGACAATTGTGTCTGACAGAGATCCAAAATTTACCTCAAATTTTTGGAAAGGATTGTTTAAATGATTTGGGACAAATCTGCTTTTTATCACAACCTATCATAAAGATTCATATGGGCGGACAGAAAGGGTGAATCAAGTAATATAAGATGTACTAAGAATGTATGTCATGGATAAACCATCCAAATGGGAGGATTATGTACACTTGGTATAATTTTCCTTCAAAAATAGGTACCAAGAATCCCTGAAGATGAGCCTATTTGAGGAAATATATGGAAAAAAATGAAACACGCCAGTCAACTGGGATAACCCATCAGACCATGCAATAGTTGGGCCAGAATTACTCAGGTAAATTGAAGAAAAAATGATAAAAATAAAGAAGAATTTAAAGGTTGTGCAGGATAGGAAGAAAAACTATGTTGATAAGGGAAGAACTCACAGGGAATTTAATGTGGGTGATCATGTGTTCCTGAAAGTAAAATCCAACATAAGTTCCCTGAAGTTGGGAAATTTCTCAAAGTTAGCATCTCTTTTTTGTGGTCCATTTGAAATCCTGTAAAGGATTGGGCATATGGAATAATTTTTTTCCTTTCCTGCATCAATGCATATTCATGATGTATTCCATGTACCCTTACTTAAAAAGTATGTACCTGATACTAATCATGTCATTGACTGGAATGTGATTCAGGTGGACCAAGAAGGCGGTTTTCAAGTGCATCCGATGTGCATATTGGATCAGAAAATCAAAAAGCTCTGGAATGGATCCACAGGGATAGTAAAGGGCCAATGGACCTGGTATGTACATGAGGATGCAACTTGGGTGCATGAGGATGCTATGCGGGAAGAATACCCACATCTTTTTGATTTTTTTTGAAATTTTGGTTGTACATGTGTATATACAACACTAAGAACAATGCATAAATAAGGGGGAGGGGATTGTAATACCCCTAGTTTGAACCTCAAGTGTACATATGAATAAAAAAACTTTAGTTTGGTTATGCGTGCAGTAAGTTATTGCATGAGAATCTCACACCATAGGAGTGCACACAGTTGTAAAATGATACACCGCCCCGTTTAATGTTTTGGTTCTCACCTGTGTAAGTAAACATGAATGGTGCACATAAAGTGAAATAGCTTAATGTATGAAACACACACAAGTGTAAGTGCGAAAGGATAGTGCACTAAAGGAAAATGCACACAACCATGGATTCAACGTGCATTGGCTTAGTGCGCAAGTTTTGGAGGCCAGATAAGACTTTTTGTATATACAATATGTTGTAATGCACACTTGTGTAAGTGCACAAGGGTGGTGCATTGAAAGAAGAGTGCATGCAACTGAGAAGTTCAACGTGCATTGGTTTAGTGCACGAGCTTTATATTTTGAGGCTGGTGAGCCTGGATGAAAAATATCAATACTTTTGTAATGAGATTGTAAATGTAACTAGATGCTAATATAATGAAAATACATCCCTGCAGCAGATCAACAACGTAAAAGAGAATGGGGGGCTTAAACTCCACTAGCTAAGGTTAAAGGGGGATTAAAACCAAAAAGGAATATTATATTAATATTTATTAAAAAGCATAAATTAAGGATATATTATTATATCCTAAGTCCTAAGAAAGGGACAAGTGGTCGAAGGTAGTTATCAACATGACAAGTGTCAAGTTGGGAACATGCAATAAAATAGTTTGGACTTAGTCCATTATGGTATCTTTTTCATCTTTTGTTGATCATTACAGGAGAAGGAAGGGGGAGTAGAGTTGTGATCTATACCTGATTGTTCTATCATAGAGTTGTTTGTCACTGTCATTGAACCTAACTATTACTGTGACTTGTATTCTAATGATTATTATTGCAAATACCTATACATTTCTTATCTTGGAGAGCTAGTCTGAAGATCCAGGTTGTCAGTCTAATGGGTCATTAGACTGAAGAGGCAGGTTTTCAAGCCCGTGGGTTATTGGACTGAAGAGGTGGGTTTTTAGGCCCATGGGACTTTTCATTCTCTTCGGGTGAGAGAAATATTGGGAATTATTTCCCGAGGTGCCAAACTATAGTGACAAGGATTTGAAACTTCCTTTTCAGCCTATTGCTGAAGCCTTGGAAGGGAAGTGGGGAAGTCAAATGACTGTTTAGAAAATAAGGAGCACACTTCCTGGGGTCGAACATGCATGTGGGGAATGACAGACTATAGGCTGTCAGTGTGAATTGGCATCTATGATGGAATTTATTGTAATTGAGTCACCTATGATAGAGTTATTTGTGATTGAGTTCCTGTTGAGTGAGATACTTTAACCTGGTCGGGGACCCTTACCCAAGTGGATTTTATCCCTAGTTTGGGGGTGACCCACTATTGAGATTTATGAACAGTGCGGTCTAAGGCTAGGAGGAACGTGCAAGGTATGCCCACAGTTGATGTATTTTATTCAAAGATAAGTGTCAATTGTGTGTTAAACTATATTTGCACTAGTAATTATGCAATTGTTCTCATGGGTTACTTCTATTATGATTGTGTATAATTCTGTTATGAAATTGTTTGTAACTGTGTATGGAATATTTTAATTGTATCATAATTATTATTAGAATAACATGGTTGAGTTGTTGTTGGTAATTAAGATGTTTTAAATTTGTATCAAAGCAAGAAATGTTTAAGTGGCATTGCCCAACAAGAGGCTGGGGGTGTTACAAATTGGTATTAGATCAAATTTATGAATAATGCGTTCTAAGGATGGGAGGATCGTAGAAGGTTTTCCCATAGTTGGTGTCTTTTATTCAAAGATAAGTTCCAATTGTGTGTTAAATTATATTTGCAGTAGTAATTATGCAATTGTTCTCATGGGTTAATTATATTATGATTGTGTATAGGTCTGTTATGAATGTGTTTGCAACTGTGTATGGAAGAATGCAATTTTATTTTTTAATTGTATCATATTTATTATCAGAATAATAGGGTTGAGTTGCTGATGGTAATTAAGATGTTTTAAATTGGTATCAGAGAAATAATTTTTTAAGTGACATTGCCCAGTAAGAGGTTGGGGGTGTTACAAATTGGTATTAGAGAATATTTGTAACATGGGATGTTACAAATTGATATGAGAGAAAATTTTGATAACATGGATATGTTACAAATTGGTATCAAAGCATATTTGTAACATGGGATGTTACAAATTGGTATAAGAGCAAGGTTTGGTAACATGGGTATGTTACAATTTGAGAGAGAATGTCCATTAGAAAAGCCACATATAATATACCAAAAGAAAGATCTTAAAATTCTCTATCCAATGGCATTGACCTGGTATCAATCTAAGCACTATGTGAAAATTTGTGAGCTCTGCACTCTCATCGTCATCATGAAGACCCTAGAAAATGGTCGATTTTAAATTAGAAATATCATCACTTTTGAAGATCTGATACAAACAATTTATTTTTAGAAATTGGGTGAAATTGTGAGAGGAACTCATATCTATAATTGTTTTGCGAAAATTCATCCCTAGGTGCTATAGACATCAGCAAAATTGTGCAATCTTCGATGGAAAAAACCGAAAAATTAGCAGATTTTCAAATAATGATAAATTCACTTCTCAGTCTCTGTTTCAGATGTTTTATTTTTTTAAATTGGTTGTTTTTTTAGAGGATATCAAATATGCAACCAATTTATTCCAATTATACAAAAAAATATAAAGGATTTGTCTAGAATGTTTCAACCCTCTTTCGTCTTCTTGAAAATATCTACAAAAATAGAAAAGCAATTGCCCCTTTTTTTGTTGAAGGAAGTGCTTTGATACCAATTTTCAAGTACCAAATACTTGAATACAAAAACACCACAAATTTTTAGAGAAAAATATAAAAAAATGTCACTTTATTATATCAAATCCTTAGGGTATGAAAACACCATACAATGGATCCTATTATGGATGGGATTGTCTCCTGTTCACTTGACTCTTCGAGGGAGAGACCTCCTAATGAGCTACACACTCAAAATACAATAATTCTTCTTTGTTTCCCCATTGCATTGCTTGAAGACCTTTATATTGTTGGTTGTGGAGCTTGATTATCTTCCTGATTCAGATGTTTGTTTCAGCCGTGCTTGGACACCATTCCCTAACAAGGGGTGTGGGGTCATTTCCCCACTACAATTGTCACTAGGGGTTTTGAGGGGGGGGGCGACGACAATTTTTGTAGCCCCCACTGGTGGGGGATTCGGGGGCAGCACCTCTGAAGTGAAATTTTGGGAAACAATTGCCTTGTAAAATATTTTGATTTTGTCGTCAATATGGACCGTTCATTATAAGGTCACAAATCCGATGGTAGAAGTTATTTTAGGGTTTTTTGACATAGAAGGAAACCCTCTCTTATGAGGGAATTGTATTGTGGCTATGAATTATCGTGAATATTGTACTCTGAGAGAGGATAATGTGAGATAAATAAGAGGAAGTTACAACGAGTGTGTTGTAGGTTGTGTCCCTTCATTTTGATGGATAATAAAAAGGAAGGACCTATTAATTTCTTTGGTGAACGTAGCCCACACTCAGTGAACCATGCATATATGTCTCTCTATTGTATTGTGTATATTCAATGTTTTATTTCCACATTTGTTTTATTTTATTTCTTCGTGATCCTATTTTTCTAACAAATGGTATTAGAGTGAAAGGTAATTCATAGGAAACGAGGGTTGTTGGTTCAAGTGGGAGCAATGGTGGAAGATGGAAAGTTTAGGGTCGAGAAATTTAACTACAAAAACTACTAGTTATGGAAGATGTAGATGGAATATTATTTATATCAGAAGGATCTATTCCTACCATTGGGAAGAATAACAAATAAGTTTATGACCATGTAGGACAAAGAATGGGAGGTTCTTAACAGAAAGGCACTAGGAACGATATGATTGAGCCTAATAGTGTCAATAACTTTCAATATTTCAAAAGAAAAGACAACGAAGGAGTTGATGAATGCATTGGATAAACTATATGAAAAACCCTTGACATCCAATAAGTTATTTCTAATGAAGATATTATTTAATATGAATATGTCAAAAGGTGGGTCTATTGCAAATCATTTAAATGAATTTAATACAGTTACTAATCAACTAAGTTCTGTAAAAGTGGACTTCCATGATGAGGTCAGGGCTCTTCTAATCTTGTACTCATTTCCAAAAAGATGGAATGACTTTTTCATGGCTATAAGTAAATGTGTTTGTGGTTCAAACACTCCAAAATTTGATGATGTTGTTGGTGTTATCCTTAGCGAGGAAATGTGACGAAAAAGAATAGGTGAGACATCAGGTAATGCGTTAAATATGGAGAAGGGGGGAAGATAAAAGGGTATATGAAAGGGCTCATGGAACCATGGTAATTATAGGAAGGGAAGATCCAAATATAGACTGGGAAATATAGAATGATATAATTGTGGGAAGAAAAGACATCTGAAGAAAGACTGCAGAGATCCAAATAAACAAAGAGATGGGCAGCAGGAGAAAAATTAGGAAGCAAATGTAACATGTGATGTGTTACAAGATGATTTGATTATTTTTGTAGATAATATTTCTGAGTCTTGGGTAGTAGATTTAGGGGCTACATTTCATGCCACACCCCATAGGAAACATTTCTAGATTATGTTCAGGGTGATTTTGGACAGGTTCATTTGGGTGATGATGCACCATGAAAATTTGTTGGAATGGATAAGGTACAATAAAAAAAAAAAAATGGAAACCAATGTTTGTTGAAAGAGGTAAGACATGTTCCATATCTAAGGAAAATTCTAATTTCAATAGGGTAGTTGACAAGTGAAGGTTGTATATCTATATTTACAGATAAGGCATGGAAGGTCACCAAAAGATCACTGGTGATAACAAAAGGAGAGAAGGTAGGTACATTGTATTTATGTACTAGTAATACCGACTCTTCTATCTCTTTAGCTTCTAAAGGAGTGGATACAACACTGTGTCATCATAGGTTTGGACACATGAGTGAGAAGGGGATGCAAATAATTCACAAAATAAATTTATTCCATATCTTAAACAAATTGATTTGGATTTCTGTGAGCATGGAAAATAAAAGAGATTCATATTTCTCAGAGTCAAAAAAGAAAAAAAGAGTGAGAGGTTAGAGCTTGTGCATACAGATGTATGGGGGCCATATCAAGTATCATCTCTTTATGTCTCTCATTATTATGTTACTTTTATTGATTATGCAACTAGAAAAACCTGGTTTTTTTGCATTCGACAAAAATATGATGTTTTTGATACTTTTAAGAAATGGAATGTTTTAGTTGAGAATGAGACAGGAAAAAGGTTGAAGTGTCTCAGATAAGACAATGTAGGTGAATATTGAATCAAGGAGTTTGATGATTACTGTTCATACTATGGTATTCGTAGAGATAAAATAGTTCCAGGAACACCACAAGAAAATGGTGTGTCAGAAAGGATGAATAGTACAATCATGGAGCGTGCAAGGAGTAAGAGATTGCATGCTAGGCTTCCCTTACATTTCTGGGAATATGATGTAGATATTTTTGTTTACTTAATAAACAAAGGACCTTCAAGCTCTCTAGATGGTGGAATTCTAGAGGAGGAATGGATAGGTAAAAAGGTAAACTATTCTTTTTTGAAAATTTTTAGTTGTGAAGCATTTGTCCATATTGATAAAGAAAATAGAACAAAGCTTGAGGCAAAATCCAAGAAATGTACCTTTATTGGATACATTATTAATTATTTTGGTTATTTCTTAAGGGAATATGAAAATCACAAAATCATTAGAAGTAGAGATGTCATATTCAATGAGAAGGTCATGTACAAAGATTAGTTGCAGGGAAAGAAATAGGAAAAAGAAAAACTAGAATACACAGTGTTTGATGAGATCACTGAAAAAGAAATTCCAAAGGTACTAGAAAATGAAAATGTAAAACAATAGGAGTAGCAGGTACCTCAAACTCTTGCAATTGTTGTTAAAATATCTATCAGGTTAAGTAGACCCCCTAAACAATACTCTCCTTCATTATATTATTTATTGTTGATTGATTTTGGTAAACAAGGAAGTTATGAAGAGGCAATGCAGGTAGACACTAAAAAGAAGTGGGAGAAAGGAATGAAAGAGGAAATGGATTCCTTCATAAATAACCAGACTTGGGACTTGGTTTAGTTTCCTACAGAAAAAAGAGCATTGCAGAATAAATGGGTTTACAAGTTGAAGGAAGAAGAAGGAGGAAAAAAATGGTACAAGGCTAGACTTGTTGGAAAGGGGTTGTCACAAAAGAAAGGTATAGATTTTGATGAAACATTTTCTCCTGTTGTTAAGATGACTTCAATTAGGACTATTTTAAGTCTTGTGCCAACAAAATATTTTCATATTGAACAATTAGATGTAAAAACAACTTTTCTCCTTGGGGATTTAGAGGAAGAGATTTATATGCCACAACCATAGGGGTATGAGGTCAAAGGGAAGGAAAATTTGGTATGCAAGTTGAATAAGAATTTGTATGCCCTAAATCAAGCTCCAAGGTAGTATTATTTGAAATTTGACAGGTTTATGATAGAGCAAGGTTATAGTAGATGTCATTCTGGTCACTTTGTTTATTTTAAAAGGATAAAAAATGGAAGTTATATTATCTTGCTATTGTATGTATGTGACATGTTTGTTGCAGGTTCTAATATGTAGGATATAAATGTGCTTAAGAAAAAATTATCTAATTCATTTGCGATGAATGATTTGGATGCTACAAAAAAAATCCTTGGTATGATAATAACAAGAGACAGGAAAAATCATAAATTGACATTGTCTCAGGGTGAGTACATAGAGAAGGTGTTGGAGAGGTTTAGAATGTATAATGAAAAAACATTTAATACACCTTTGTCCAACCATTTCAAATTAACTAAGGAAAGGTGTCCCAAGACACAGAAAGAGATAGAATACATGTCCAGGGTCCCTTATTCATCAACATTTGACATCTTGATGTATGCGATGGTTTGCACAACACCAGATGTTGGAAGCATGCCTAGTCAGGAGAAAAGGATATTTTTGGGAAGAGTGGCATGAAAGGAGGAAAAGAATCACGTGTAAGGGAAGCAGGTGAGGTGCACATGGAAGGAATACCTAACGACGCCAGGGTTAGGTTTTTTGTAATGTATTGTAATGGTTGATGAGCCAAGAATATAAATAGGTAGTACTTAGAGGGAGAGAGGACATACAAGCCAACCAAGGAAGACAAAGTTGTAAGAACTTTACGAGTCAGTAAGTTGGTGAGATAGGGAAGCTATGAGAGACTCGATCTAGAGGGTTATATTGTAGGCTGAGGAGCCTAGTATGATCTATTCAGCCTCATAGGGATTGAGGAGCCGGTTGGAGAGTGTAAGATCTAAGATTGTAACACGCGCAACGTGACCTATCATTGAACTATAATAAAGAGATTGAGAGCTAGATGTTTGTGGACATATCCCAAGAGGGGGTGAACCATGGTAACGCCTATGTTATGTGAATGAATGAATGTGTCCTTATTGCTATTAAATGGTGAATGTTAGATGAATGAATTAACTAGTTATATTTGGTATTTCACATGCATGAATAGAATGAATGCTAAAATCAGATATTAGACTGAATAAATAAATATTATAAGATACAACCGTAGATATACACTCATTCCCAGGTTGCAAACACTTGAGTATTGCATCCACCCATAGAGTTATCTCGGGTGAGACTATGCAATACACTATGTGTGTTGTGTTACCTTTTGGTCTACCAGAGGGGCCAATATTTTTAGAGGGATTTTGTTGGGAACTTATTAAATTTTAACCGGGTCAATATATGATAGTAAGGTAGGATAATAATAACTAATAAATAATATTAAGTAGTAAAGTAGAGACATAGAAAAATCCAACAAATGGTTATGTTTCTAGTTGGTTGGAATAGGATGGGAATGGGTATATGAGATTTGCGGAAGACGCTTTAAAAGAATGACAGACTGGATGATAAGATGCTGAGAGAATGAGAATATAAAACGGGATGTTGAGACCATGGACTCCAAAAAAGGCAGAGATAGAGAGATAGTTGAAGAAAAAGGAGTTGGAGTTTGCGTAGAAAGATAACGGAAACCCGAAGATGACACCGCGCAAATATTTGGACAAGCACATATTAATCGACTTTCATGAAGTATTTTTCTGTGATTTCCCGCATGTATTGCAGGAGTAGATAAAAAGGTTGAAAGACAACCATCCCACAAACCGGATCAGACAACTAGAGTGGAATCCTGAAGAGATCGCACAGTTACAATGAGTTGATAATAAGTTTACGTGGGCAGTAGATTTCTTTTTAGACAACATTGTTACAGGATTTATCACAGAATTTGTAGTAGATACAGTAAATTCTTACAGTGCAGCAGAAAATGAGTTACTGAAGGGACCTCGAGGTAGGTACATCAGATCGTTATATACTTCTATTAAGATAATACTATATAACAAAGGTGTAATGATAATGGAGTCAAACAACTAAAATTCTTTGCATGCATGGGGGAAGAAGGGAAGCACTGTCAGGAGAAGGAGGAATGGAAGGAGATATGGATAAAGGAAAGAAGGAGGACTTGGACCCAATTATGATGGATGAAGACCAGATCAAGAGGATCATGGAAACAACTGGAAAAATGCACAGTGGGGTACCCTACCAATATAAGGTGAACACCAAGAAGAGAGTCATAACTGCGAGGGAGGGCTTGGCAAGTGATGAAGAAGAGGTAGAGGATCTATGATTTGTGGATAATATTGATGAAATATTGCGTGTGAAATATGAGAGGAAGAAGAGAGGTCCAAGAGAGGGAATAGAAGGAAACACTCCTATCCATATTAGTGTTAGTGTGGAATCCACAAACCCATGTGCGACTAATACACCAATAAGAAAACCACCATTTAGACAACCAAATTTTGGGAGAAGGAAGACAGTAGGAAGTAAATATACACAAGGAACAACAACTGAGGGAGCCAGTTTAGAAAGCATTATTCAAGTATCTACACCATGTGGAGGTATTATTTCATCATTCAGGATTGAAGGACATGATCCCACTATTAGGTTACCAGAATTCAAAGGAGAGGCGTCAGAGGACTGTGAGAAGCACCTGTTTATTTGTGAAAATATCTGGGAAGTGAAACAAATCATAGATGAGGACACTAAACTTTCACAATTAGCTATCACACTAAGGGATCACACACTGGATTGGTACATGCGTTTAGCTGCAAACAGTCCGCCAGGGACAACCCGAATGATTGGAGATATCAAGAAGTTGTTGATAAATGAATTCCATAAGCCTAGCTCAGAGGATCAATACATGAATGAGATGATGGAGATTAGAAAGAAACCTGGATAATCTGTGTGGGAGATTGACCAGCGATTCAAACAATTGAAGGGAAAGATAAAGTACGTCATGGAAGATATGAAACATAGGCATATGTTTGTCAATTCATTGCTACCACACTTGAAATATGTGAAGTCTCCACAAGAATATGCACAAGAATAGACCACGCGGTAAGATGGGTAGGTATGGAGATAAGGGAACCTCCCAACTTCCTTGGGGTGAATGACTTAGAAGCATTCTTAACATGATACAAAGATGAAGTGTTAAAAACTCAGAGGCTCTTAGACCTGGATATAACACTCAAGGAAACACCTGCCAGATGGTGGGGTGCACACAAAGAAATAGTTAAGGACTGGTACCACTGTAAGTGATTACTACGCATCAAGTTTGGTGAAGAATAGGGAAGAAAACAACTAAAGAAATATGACGGACAGGGGGCACTAACATAACACTTGGAGAAGTGCAGAACGCTATGGAGGATGACACCATCGAAGGAATGGACTCATAATTTTCCTCACACATTAGAAGGGATTCCAGTAAACTGATATATAGACCAGGGATTGCATAGAGGAACTACAAATTGGACAACATTACAACAAAAATTTACAATCACTTTCTCCTTTGAACATGAGAACCCCAACATAGATTCGACACTTAAAAAAATTAGAGGGGTGATATTCATTAAAGAACCGAAAGTTGAACTCCTGATAGAAGAAAAATACCAGAACAGACAGACAGTAATTAGAACTAATTTCATGCCACCATGTGAAGGAAGAAGCACCAGATGAAGATGACTCGTGAAACATTCAGATTGCAGAAGTTGAAGGACAAAGATAAGTGGAAGGTCCAACTCTGGAATCAGAAGTATTTGTTGTACCAATAAAGATAAATAAAGTCAACATTGGGATGGTTGAGAATCCCAAAATGGCCAGCATTGGAGACTACTAGGATGAGCAAACAATGGAAAGCATAACGAAGTTATTGCACGAGTACAATGACCTTTTCCCAACAACGTTCACATAATTGAAAGGCATAGCAGGAGATCTCCTTGAAATGAAGATACCTCTCATATTTGAGGAAAGATCGATAATAAAGAGACCATATAGACTAAACCCTATATATAAGCGAAAATTCAAAGCCAAAATTGATAGGATGTTGGAGGATGGAATCATAGAACCTGTAGAGGAATCTGAATGGGTAATCTCTATGGTAGTTCAAGAGGAAAAACAGGGAGGGATAAGGATATGTGTCGACCTGAGGAATTTGAATGATGCGTTCCTACATGACCCGCTCCCTACTGTTGGCAGCCAATTCACATTTTTCTACTATCTTATAATTTGCCTACACCAGTGTTTTGCAAACCTTAATTTTCATCGCAATTCTCAAATAAAACGACACTTTTATTTTTTGCGCTATGTGCACACTTACCTTGGCTCCCGTTTTCACGACTGTAAGCATGAAA
>SNQJ01S0015918.1:158505-181374 GCA_010110895.2 Picea sitchensis | reverse complement strand
TGATTGATTATGTAATTTCGTTTCATGAGTGATTGAGTTTGTGATGCATTGGTGATTGGATTTACATGTTATTTGATCAATTCACTTGGCACATTGGTTACATAAAAAAGAATTGGTGTTATGGTTAAACCCTTGGTATGAATCGTTCTATACAACACATGTCACATAGTCAAACCCTTGGTATTGGTTTCGATTCATTTGTTTGGTTTTGAAACTATAACTATTGCTCACACGAATGTTTAATCCACTTACCATTGATTTCATTGGTCGAGTGAATGGCATAATTGTTAACCTATACAATAGTGGGTTGAATAGCTATTTGCGCCGGCGTTTGTACTGTAGATATGAATGTCATGCATGTATGAACTAGCTCCACCACCTTCGCACGATATGTCATTAATGTTTACCCCTATCCCTGTTTCACCCTTGCTAGTTTTGGGTAAGCCTGTGAGCATTCTGCTCCTACGTATGCTCTGAGTCAAACCCCGGCTCGTTCACATCGCTCACTGTGTGCTCCTCTCTATGGCACCGGTGGTGCGAATTGAGCCGAATGGTAGTCAAGCTCTGTTACTCTTTGATAATGCCTGTAAGGATTTACAATATAATGGTTGGCTCACATTTATACAAAGGTTCGAGGGTTTCAATCTGTTGGTTGCACAACAATTCACCCTTACCTTTGATGGGTGTAGGGCTAAAGTAGGTGACATTCAGCTTGAGATGAATGAAGAGTTCATAATCTCTGCCACAGGATTGACATCCACGGGCCAGCGATGGTTTAAAAACTCTAAAGTCGACGAGGTGCCATGGCCTTTTCTATTCATATCACGAAAGGTTACATCCTGTGACAAAGGTATGCCTATTTCCACGCTTAAACCCAGGTGGCATGATCTTTTGATAATGTTTAAACAATTTGTGACCTGTGAGGGCCGGTATGGATTGGTTTTTCTTTATCACCTTCGATTGTTAATGAATTTCATGGGATATCCATTGAACATGCCATTTTACTTCCGGCGTAGTATTTACAAAATGGCTAAGAGGTTCAAATGCGAGAAGGCTGACAAAAACTTGTTTCACCATGGCTTGATTAGACTTATCATCGTTCATCATTTAAACCTCCACGACGATAATTAGCAAGTTTTTCTGTCTAGAAATGGCTTTGTTGATTCAGAGTCTGTCCAAATCGACAAGTCTATGTTCAGTGAGACTAAGGTCGGGCCACCCATGCCTTTTCATGCCCTTCTACCCTCTCCCAAACCCTCGGTCTTCCCTGATATCAACCTACCCGACATTATAACAGACAAGGTTGAGGCTGTAAAAAATCCTGTGAGCAAGAAATTCAAGGGTAACCCTACTATCGATAGAAAAGGTAAAAATAATGCTTGATTGATATCGAGACTTGCCCGGAATAAACCTAAAACAAATGCTGATCAAAATCCCATAGTCCTTATCGAAGACTCAGACTCTGATATCGAGTGCTTCCTAGCTAGTGAGTACCCTTATTCCCATGGTCTGTGCTCCGAGCCACCCTATGACTTTGTTTCTAATTTACCCCCTTGCCTAAAGAACAATACTAGATACCCAGGAATCAAGCTACCTAATCAAACCCTCGGTGATCTGAACAAACCCTCAACTGTCATTTTGAAGCCCGAGCAGACAACGTGTGTCCAATGTAATGTGTGGCTTGAGTGCTACTATTCTGACGTTCCCTTGTTACAGTCAAAAATTAAATCATTGGAAAACCAAGTTACGGTGTTGACAAGAGAAAGGGACAGGCTTCAAGCTAATGACAAGAAGCAGAAAACCACTGGTTTGATCGTTTTTAGGAATGTCGAGTCGGCGACATTTTTCGTCAATTCCAAACTATCATGACCAAGTTGTTTGCTGATTATCCAGGTATGAATTTCGATATCAATTTCGTTTTATCAATGTCTTGGATTAATGTAATGAATTGGTTTTTGAGTTTCAATAAGTTTGTTTATTATTCGAAATAACTCTGTCATAGTTTGATTATCAAAAACGGTTATGTTGTGGATCCTGTACAGTAGGTTCATTTTACTAAAATTAAATGTACATATGATTTGGTTATGAGATTTGTTTTTCCCAGTTTAGTACAAGCAATTCATTGATTTTGATTTGGTTTGGTTTGTTTGTAAATCAATTATGTTTGATAGTTGATTTGGTATGATTTTAATTAGTTTCGTTTGCTCCTAATAAACTCAAAACGACTCTGTTGATTGTGATAACTCAAAATGACTATGTTCTGTATTGAATTAGTATTCTCGATTGGATTTTAATTATCTTTGACCTATGCTAAAGATTGACTTGCTAAAATCGTGGACTTGTGTTGATTCATAACGGCTGTAACAAACACAAACTATTTCGATTCGTTTTGGTTTGATTGATGCATGTCTTGAGTTAGCATGATTGTCTGTTTTGAGTTAGATTGATATCGAAAGTAGATTTGATACTGCGTTATTGGTTTTGATTTTCAAAAACGATTTTGTCTCCGTTGAATTCGTATGAGAAAACTCGACTAATAATTTGTTTTTGAAATTGATTCAAGTAATGATTTCGTTGAATATCAATTGATTCTTTCTACCCCCAATTGGCAATAACAAACATTGGAGGAGTCCCACAGATCATGTTATCATCTAATTAATTCCATTATGATTTCGTTTGTAATAATTTACATACCAGTTTTGATTTGATTCGCTAATAGCATGGATGGTTTGTTTATGTTTAATATAGTGCTATCAATTTGAGAAAACAATCCTGTCGATTTAGTTTGGATTAGAAGTGATTTTGTTAATGGCTGGAGCAACATAAACTGTTGGTTTTGATTTCAATTGGTCCATGAAATGATTTCATTGCTGTTGAGTTATCCAATACGATTCTGTTAACCCGAATTGGTGAGAACAAATTAAACAGAGTGTATCCATCTCTGTTATCATTTGGTTGAATACGATTTAGTTTGTTCAACTTGCATACAAGTGTCGATTTGAATGATGCTTTTAGCAATCAAATATTTTTTATACTTTGAATATGTTTTTTTTAGATTCGAATTGATTTTAAAATGATTCTATGTTTGATTTAGACCAACTACAGAATCGCAAGATTCTGTAGCTAGTCTTTAGAATTAGATTTTTATCAATTTTATCAACAAAATATCCTCTTAACTTGTCCATTTTTTTCCTCTTTCAGGTACATTCGAATTGCAATAATCAATTGGGTATGCTATGGAAGTCTAGGACATATTTGTGTGATATAGTTTTTATTTTAGGTTGTTAGTTTAGTCAGATTTGGGATATTTTCCCAGATTTGTGTAAACAATTTTGATAACTTCCATAGGGATGTTTTACCCTATGGGAGGTCTTTAAATACTTGTTATTTTTTGTAATAAGCATCATCATCCTCACTTGTGGGAGAACCATACTATGGATTTATGATTCAGACTGAGATGGAAGTTGATGTCTTGTAACAACTTTCGCTTTCAATATATCAAACTTTTGTTTCAAGTTTTATGCATATCAGTTTGCAGTTGATTATAGACTACTTTAGCTATCATAATCTATTGCAGGATGATATGATTTGATTAATGTGCTATCCATATCTTATCTCTTTCATTATTTAAAAGTACAAAAATTACTTTGTTTCAGTTAATGAATCACAGATTTCTCTTCTTCGTTAATTGAATCATTTTGTATAGATCTTTGCATACAGATTTATCTAACTGTGAAGATTTATAAATCATAAGGTTGCTGTAAATTTTTATCTCTTGTTTGTCCTGTAATTATATTTGAAGAGCACAATTGCTTCTAGTTTACGAGAAGCTCGTGGTAATCCGGTGCAGGTTTCCTCCCTCTGATCAGCTAAGACAATCATTGCATACACAGGACAAACCTGAAGCATTACTTCAGGTCAATTTGTTATTTAGTATTTAATAGTTAATTTGTTAGCATAGTATAAGTAGTTTAGTTAGATATATGTATAGTTTAGATTCGTAGTTAGAGTTATTAGTTTAGTTGCTTAGTTTAGTTAGTTTTATGTTATTTCTTTTTCATAAAATTATAAAATCAAAAAACAATAGTCTCGTTGTCTTAAGACAGATTACCAATGAGTTTTTCAGGTTTTCATTCAAATCTGTAATTTGTAGATGTTGTACATTTGTAAATTAATATGACTCTGTTAGTAATAGAACATTTGATTTTATAAAATTATAGTATTAGATAGTAGATTGTATATATAATAGTTAGATTTGTTTATTAGTTTGTTTTAATAGTTATTTTTAGTTAGATTAATTAATTTAGAGTAGTTTTCTTTTGTTTTCTTAGGACTTAGATCAACTAACGAAGCCTCTAAACCCGTCGGGGTGGGCTATCCCAAACGGCTTGGGTTATTTAGACAACCCTAGACCGGATCCACTCTTCCAGTTGACGGACGGTCAATTTCGCCCGTCAACACCTACTTGTTTCATGAATGAGGTATTGGAGAATGTAGGAGGACCTGAATCTTATTCATTCACTAACAGATTCTCAGGATACCATCAGATCAAGATAGCTTCAAAAGATAGATACAAGACCACCTTTTCCACTGAATGGGGATCCTACTAGTACACAGTGAGGTCATTTGGAATAAAGAATGCACCATCAATATTTTCTAGAGTAGTCATAGTTGCATTCAAAGAATTCATCCACCAGTTTATAGAAGTATATTCGGATGATTGGACAGTCTATAGTCTGTTGAAAGACCATGTATGGGTGTTGAGGTTGATGTTAGAAATATGCAGGCAGTGTCAGATATCGTTAAATATCAAGAAGTGCATCTTCAAAACACCTTTTGGGATACTATTGGGCCATATAGTATGCAAACAAGGCTTGTTAGTAGATCCTACCAAGATTGCAGTAATTGTTAGTCTACCACCACCAAAATTAGTACATCAGTTAAGAGAAACATTGGGACACACAGGATACTACAGGAAATTTATAAAAGGGTATGCGTAGATCACTACACCAATGGAGAAATTGTTAAGAAAAGACATCAAGTTTTAGTGGAATGAGGACTGTCATCTTGGATTGGACACCCTGAAAGAGAAGATGGTAACCACACCAATACTAGTATTCCCATATTGGGAAAAGACATTCCACATGCATGTAGATTCATCAGCCATAACACTTGGAGCTATTCTGGCATAGCTAGGAGAAGGATAATTGGACCATCCAATAGCATTCGCTAGCAGAAAACTCTTAGAATCAGAGCATAATTACAATACCACAAGGAGAGAAGGCTTAGCTATGGTCTATGCGCTTCATAAGTTCAGAAATCACTTATTGGGAAAACATTTTAAGATTTTCACAGACCATTTATCTCTCAAATACCTCTTCAAAATGACAATGTTGGGGGGAAGAATTTGTAGATGGTTATTGTTGTTCCAGGAATTTGACTCGAAGTGATAGTCAAACTAGGGAAGTTGAATGCAGGACCTGATCACCTGTCGAGGATCATGAATGGAGAGGAACCTACGAATCTAGAGGACAACTTCCCCAACACAAAGTTATTTTAATTCCAGGTAGCTAATGAATATTTTACAAACATCATTTAATACTTGAGTATAGGAACTATGCCACAAGAATTCAACACTGAACATAAGAAAAATATGGTAGTCAGGGTTGCAGACTATCAATTGATCACAAGACAGTTATACAATATGGGTGCCGAAAACATCTTGAGAATATGTGTACTAGAACATGAAAGACCTAGGATCTTAGTAGAATCCCATGAGGGAATAACAGGAGGACATTATACAGGAAAAGTTGTCACACATGAGGAATTGTGCACATGACTATGGTGGTCGATTGTTCACAGAGCCCCAAAGGACTATTGCCATATATGTGATGTATGTAAGAGGGTTGGTAAACTGAATAGATGGGATGAGATGCCCCTGAGACCACACATAACCTTGTAGGTATTCGACAAGTGGGCAATAGATTTTGTGGGACCAATTAACCCACCAAGAAAAAGGTCAGGAGTGAGGTATATTATTACTGCGACAAAGTACTTAAGAAGATGGGCAGAAGCAACACCAGTAAAATATTACAACATAGAGAAAACAACACACTTCTTGTTCAAGCGAGTGATCACTATATTTGGTTTCCCAAGGATTTTGATGAGTGACCAAGGCACTCACTTCATAAACAACACTATTAAGGCAATGACTGAGGATTTTGAAGTTTATCATCAAAAGAGTACACTATATCATCCTCAAGAAAATGGAACAATGGAATCCTTTAATAAGGTCCTCGAAAATGCACTGACAAAGATCTATAACGTCAATAGGGACGATTGGGACTTGAAGATACCAACAATACTATGGCCATACAGGAACACATGAAAACAATTGACATGGAAGACACCATTCATATTGGTGTATGGACAAGAAGCAGTGGTGCCATTAGAGTTTTTGGTACCTAGTCTGGGTGTAGCAACAATTACCAACATGACAGAGCGATGCACAATACATGAAAGGATAAATCAATTGATGATCATGGAAGACGATAGGATTCTAGTAGGGTTTCACCAAGAGGTACAGAAAGCAAGGGACAAAGCTTGGCATGATAGAAATATCAAGGGGATTTTTTTTTAAGGAGGGAGACTTAGTCTTGGTGTACGAAAGTAAATCTCTTCAACACCCAAAAAAACTTAGAATGCATTGGTTGGGACCATATGAAGTACAAACTGTCACATGTGGGGGAACTATACAATTGAAGGACTTGGGAGGAATAGAACTTAGATGGATGCTCAATAGGAGTTGACTGAAGCTGTATAGGGATGATCAACCTCCTAGCATTTAAAAAAAATAAAAAATAAAAACAAAGGACTATCCGCAACAATAGAGGGGTTACCGTGCCAGACATCAAAATGCAACAACTAGTGAAAGAATACGTAGCACACTGAAAAGAGAATGTTCATGCGCACTCAGAAATGTTAGCGTGACAAAGAAAGGACCAATGCTAAAAAAAAGGAAGAAATCACGGAAATGGCGGGTATGACAAATAGGTGCCAACTTACAACATCCATCGAAATTAAATGTCAAGAATGATTGACGGGATGATGCATTAATTGTGCCAACTGGAGACGTCAAGGGAATTCAATGACAGGTATGAGGGAATCACTCGTTCATTCAAAAAACAACTTGGGTAACATCTTTGAGAAGTTTCACATGATCCATATATAAGGCAAACACACGGGGATCAGAAGGGTTATTGGGAAATTGAGAAAAGAATAGAGCGGCAGAGTATACATAGAAGAGAGAGAGTTTGTAGGAGTTACAAAGAGAACTAAGCTTGGCGGAGACCATTTTTACCACCATGACACCACCCAATATAGGAGAATTGAGCTAGGCCTACAGACGACCTCAAAGAAACCTTAGAGCACCTCAACAACCACAGGGAGTTGAACAAGAAACCACCCGACCTACGAAATTTTTCAACTTGGATGAAATTGCATCGCCCAATATGGAACTAGCGAGACCCACACCATTGGTGCAAGAAACCCAAAAAACAACAACAATGGGTATGGATATTGATATGTCAAAAGTGGGACAGGGTCAGCAGGCCAAGGATGCAGGAAATCCTTTGCACCCTCAAAAACCTGAAGAAGACCTGAGGGTTAATGGGATGGGCCCAAACCAGACGGAAGTAGCTGCTCCAGAAAGGTCACACACAACAACACTGGAGTAGACACAAGAGGGAATAGTAGAATATGTCATCGATTGGGCAGAGACGTATATAGAGGAGAGAAAAATGGAGGCTGGAACCATAGTCTTACTGTGCATTCTGGAACGGGTGCATATCGTGGCTAACCTGTTAGGCTGCGTGGAAAAACTATGGTACTCATATCATGACGTGACTGACATGGACAAGTTTTCGGAGTTTGCAAAGACCCTTCTACGAACCAATTATCCAACCGAAGCAGTGGAAAGCCGGACTAGCCAACACCGGGATTCTAAGCTTGTTGGAGATCCCACACTTTGGAAGGGGTCGTGACATAAAAAATTGTGTCAAGCAGCTGATGGTAGTTACCCACGGAGGATACCTTTGGGTGGAAGAGCTTGTCTCTATAGACATATAGCTCATTGCATATATTACAGGGCTTCCATCTCGGGGGGAGACACCCGCGCAGTTCTTCGATGAAAAAATGAAGGAGAAGGCATTTGCCGAGGAAATGAAGAAGATGTATGGCACAAAAATAGGGTCACGTGGAATCATAATTAAGCGCATCAGTGATGCAGAACCAGGCTGGCCACAAAACTCATGGTGGGGAAGTTGCTCAGGAAGTGCTGCAAGGAGGAAGTCCCTATCAGGGTCATCCCAGCTGCAACACAGTGGGCGGAGGGCACTATATTTAGCTGGGCCCCGTACTTGTTGAATCTATTCCTTGAAGATTGCAAGGACACACAGGACTTGGGGACAAAGTTACACTACTCTTGGATACTCATCTTGATCACCTTGGTCGGATGGAGGGAGCCTGAATATACATAATTTTGCGAGTGATCCACTCATTGTCACACAAAGAAATACCTATCATTGGGGATCACTTCAGACCCCAAAAACAAAAGTGAAAATGCATGCATGTTCGCAGGGTATTACAATGACCTGCAGGAAAACATTGCCAACACTTGGCGGGTTACGCTAGAAGTGGTCGCACAATATCAAGGAATAAACAACTTTAAAGAGACCAAGCATGTAGTATGGATCCATGCACAGAAGGATCCCGAGAAGGAATTTATACAACTATGATATTGCATCAAGGAAGAGGATGTAGAAATGGCCATCAAGGATTGGCAAGATGACTGGAGAGTTCTAGTCCTGAATCAAGAGATGCCGATGGATAAAGAGGCTGATGTAGGGAAAGAATAGACACCTACAAGAGAAAAAATAGTGCCCAATAAGCCAAAGCTAGGACAGAAGCCAACGCAACATAAGAAATGGGGTGCACCAAAGAAAGGTACCCATGCGAGGAATAAAAAAAACACCAAGGCATCGTAGGAACAAGAAAAAGAGATTGAGATAGCACAAGGGACCACATCAAGTGATACTCAGCAGGAGAAAGGACAAACCCAGAGGCCAATCATACACATTGGGGGTGTGCACAAGAAAGATAAGGTGCACAAAATTCCACCGGAATATACAATCACTAAGGATGACGTGAACCTCATGGCCCAAATGGTCCAGGACCGAACAATGGAGGATTTTGAAGAAGCATAGCGTCAAAGTGATAGAATTCAGGAAGAGTTGGCTGACATGAGGCAACTCCTAGAGAAAATTAGAGAAACGCATAGGGCGGTCAGAGAAATAGATTCATTCCCCGTAACATCACAAGAAGGATCTAAGGCTATGTCGAGTGAGTATGATATGATCCAGACAATAGCACAGGTGAGTTTGAATTTTCACATTACACCCAGAATGTTGCACATGGATGAAATTGTGGGCCAGACACCCTTGAAATATCTGGAACAAACATAGCTGGTAATGGGGAGGATACCAACCAAGGTGTTATATAAACTACAATTCAGCATCGCACAGGAGGTATAGTCATGCGCATGTGCATACACAACAGAAATACAACAGATGAATGATAGCAGAGAATAGTTGGAGTTGGTGCTCCAGCAGGTCAAGCTCGAGACTAAAGATGAGAAAGATCATGCAGATAGGCTCAAACAAGGATTGGTTGTAGCCTATGAAAGAATTCCAAATAGCACGCAAACAACAGAGCCCACGATGACATAGAAAATTGATCAGTTTGTGCAAACAATTGATCAATATAGGCAGGAGATCGAGAACCTCTAGGAAAAACTTATCCTTACCAGTCACCTAGAGGTGGAGAAGCAGAGGAAGTAGGAAGAGGTAGGGAAGATGGAGGAAATGGAATGACAAGTAAGAGAAACTGTCGACTTGTTTGATAAAGAAACAAAACTATGGACAAAGTTGGAGGAGGATCAACAGGTCCAACAATGGGACCAAGAAGAGGAAAATATAATAGCAGTTATCCAAGACCTCAAGAAGAGGTAGAAGACGATGAAAATCACTGAGCTCCTCAAAGGAGCACAAGATATGAAGAAGCTACAAGCATAACTCATAGCCACATAGACACAAAATAAGGATAGACAAGCTCAAATGGAACCTCTCCAAGAGCTAGCAATGGAGGTCATTGAGCAGGAAGAAAAGGTAAAGAAGAACATGGCACAAACTCAAGCAGAGTGTGTATAGATGATCAACGAAGATATTACAATTCAAGTATTGGATGCACTCAGAGAAAATATCATGCAGGCCCAAACACAAGAAAAGGAACTCACAGAGAAGTTCCAGACTCTCGTAGGAGCTATTGAAGAAGTGCACAAAGTTTAGGTGGATCGAGACAAGTTGCATGTCAGTGTTGGGGGCATGTTGGAAGCATTCCTAGTCAGTAGAAAAGGATATTTTTGGGAAGAGTATCATGAAAGGAGGAAAGGAAAGGTGGAAGGAAAATAAGCACGTGTAAGGGAAGAAGGTGAGGAACACATGCAAGGAAGACCTAATGACTCTAGGGTTAGGGTTTTTGTAATGTATTGTAATGGTTGATGAGCCAAGAATATAAATAGGTAGTACTTAGAGGGAGAGAGGAGATACAAGCCGACCGAGGAAGAGAGAGTTGTAAGAATGTATGAGTCAATAAGTTGGTGATCTAGGGAAGCTAGGAGAAACTTGATCCCGAGGGTTATATCACAGGCTGAGGAGCATGGTGCGATCTAGTCAGCCTCACAGGGACCGAGGAGTCGGTTGGAGAGTGGAATATCTAAGATTGTAACATGTGTGACGTGACCTATAACTGAACTATAATAAAGAGCTTGAGATCCATATATTTGTGGATGTAGCCCATGAGGGGGTGAACCACGGTAACACATGTGAATGAATGAATGCATCCTTATTGTTGTTAAATTGTAAATGTTAGATGAATGAATTAACTAGTTAGACCGAGTATTTGACATGCATGAATAGAATGACTCTTGTAATTAGATGTTAGACTGAATAAATAAATATTGCAAGATACAACCACAGATCTCCACTCATTCCCAGGTTACACAAAATTGAGTATTGAAGCCACCCATAGAGTTATCTCGGGTGAGACTATGCAATACACTCTGTGTGTTGTGTTTCCTTCTGGTCTAACAGAGGGGCCAATAGTTTTAGAGGTATTTTTTTGGGAACTTATTAAATATTAATCGGGTCAATCTATGATAGTAAGGTAGAATCATAATAACTAACAAATAATCCTAAGTAGTAAAGTAGATACATATAAAAGTGATGCAGGAACATCGCTCCACCTTAACAACGCACCAACTATCTAGCACATACACATGCATTGAAGGAGGGGAGAGGCGCCAACCCTCTCATTTTTCCCTCAATTTTAAAATTTAAATGTAATTAAAAGCGATTAATGTTGTAAGGATTGGTAGAGCCGAGTTATTTCCTTTGTATAGGAAGTCATTAGAGTCGCCTTTATTAGGCTTGAGTTGTACAGATCTTGAGATTTTCCTCAGATATGAAGATGTATGAGATCATTTAATGTAATCTGCCTTAGTAGTTAGGCACTGTAAATGGTGATTAGACACCACTATAGTAGATGGAGGGAAAGACTCAATGAGTCTCCTCTTGTATAAATATTTGTATCATATGCCTAGGAGAGGCTGCTGAAAGTTGATGGTAGATCATTGTAAGCCAAGGAGAGAACAAATTTCACTGTTCACGAGCTCCTTTGTGTTGAATGTTTGTTTATGAATGCATTTGAATGTTATCCGTGTGTTTATGTGTTCATGTATGTTGTAGATGTATTAATAGGTTCCATCTACATGGTAAAGGTAGAATTTCTATATCTATTTGGGAGTGTGTTAAAGTGTTCTAGGTTCTTTAGGTTGTGTAAGGAGTGCATGACGAAGTATTGAACTCTGTTGCCAATGCAAGGAGTGTGTATCTAAACTTTGTTTTGAGTTCAAAGGAGAATGTGCCAGGAGGGAACACCAAGATAGTTTACAGACTCAAGGAGGAGCCTCAAGGTTGTTGAACACCTTGGAGGAGGAATTGTGCAGGAGAAGGCATAGAAGACAAAGTTGTTGAACACTTTGTAGAGCTCTGTCAGGTGGGCATTGAGCAGGTGCAAGTGTGCACGAAAGGATTATGTTTTGAGTCGAAAGAGAAGGGTGTCAGAGAGAAATAAACCACAGAGTTATTTAACACTCTGTAAGTTTAGAAAGGAGTTCTTTGAGAAAGTACAAAGAGTGCACATAACCAACATACTCTAAAGTGTTGGGGGAAATTGAGGAAAACCAGAGTTATTGAACACTCTGAGGGAGAGGCTTTGGAAGGAGTGCATTGAGAAAGCACAAGGAATGTGCAGGAATTTTTACCGAAACATATTCTAATTCTAAAGTTGTCCGAAGGCCAATCGTGTGCAAGGAGTGCACATAGGTGAACTTACTCTAAGTTCAGAAGCTCAGAAGAGCACAAAGAGTGCCAGGAGGACATTAAAAATCCTTTGAAGGAAAGATGAGGGTTGATACCCTTAGGAGACTGAGAAATTTGAAAACTCACGAGGATGAGTGTTAAGTGTCAAATGGGCACAAGAATTCCCTTGGAGGAAGCAGAGGGTTGAGTCCCTTAAAAATCTGAGCAACTGCAAGGCTCGGGAAAAGTAGTGCAAGTTTTCATAGTGAAAGCGCAAGTGTGTGGTAGCGTCGAGGTCAAGTTACATTGGAGAAAGATCAAGGAGGGATAGCATTCCCAGAAGTGAAGATGAAACAAAAATAATCGAGCTCACAAGAGAAGGATCCAAGGCCGAAGCCTTTTGGATACATGCAAAATTTTCCAATTTGGGAAAATGAAGAAGCTCATGAGGGAGGAGAAACAACTACCATCAAATCAATTGTAGAGAAAGAGATTTGGGTTGTCAAATCCCACATCCAGACAGGAGGAGCATGCAGAGGAGAGAAACAGATCCCATCCATTGGATCTAGGAGTGAAGGATCAACAAGTGTTGGATCTAGGTAAAGTGCATGGGCCTTAAACCATTTTAAGTGCACAAGAAGGGTAGAATAACCGAAGTCCCGAAGTCCCAAAATAGATTTGGATCACCCATAATTGAGAGGGACACTTGGCAGAGGATCCCTTACTTTGGATGTTTTACGCTCCAAAGGGTAGCAGATAATCGAGGAGGAGAAAACTCTCGAAGGGAGAAGTGTGAATCTGATCTGAACCATCGGATCGGGAGGACAGGTGGCAAAAGATCAAAGTGTTCATGAGAAAGAGCTCTGGAAGAGTTGCTAGATCTAAGAGAAAACTTTGCGAAGTTGTGAAGGCTGAAGAGATCTGGACTATTCGATCCAAAAGGATATGTGTCAGATATCCACGGACTTCGGAGGAAGATCCCTTTAGAGGAAAGAAAGGGAGGAGTGTAAAAAACAATCGAAGCCTGAAGTGAGAAATAGATCATGGTCATTGATCATCAGGAGGCACGATTCATTAGAGCATGTTCGGAAGGACAAAGGTAAGTATGGGTGGATAATTCCCAAAGAGTTAGGAGTCAAAGAAGATCATGGTCATTGCTTAGAGAGAGGGACGTGTGTCGCCAGAACACATAAGGAACCTTCCCTTCGTTTATTATTGAAACACGTGGCATTAGATTAGGACCTTCGCTACTTTGTTGTTTGGAAGGAACATCATTAGGAAGGAGTGGAGAATCATTGAAGGACCAAAACCCTTGAGTAGATATGAGTCGTCCATGGTTCGACAGATCTAGGATATCCATGCAGAGGACAAGTGTTAGTAGGGAGAAGGGTTTGGAAGAGAGACACTTAGGGGGAAAAGGGTGTGTGAAACTTTCATAACTCCCAAAGGCCGGATTCCAAAGTGGATCAAATCCATTGGTTGTTGGATAGGTGAGAACCATTGATTCTCGCACTAGTTGTTTTTGCGATTAGGAATTCGGTGGAAAAGGTTGCAGCTGCAGTTGAAATGGCTTAAGCTTGAAGCCTGAAGCGCTTGAGGAGGTGTTGATGATTGAAAACGTCAATGTAAATATTTCCCGCAAAGTGTTTCTAAAGCCTATTATTATATAATACTAAATAATGCTAGTAGGTGGGACCCCCTTGTACTTTTGAAAATCAGGTCTGATCATTTTCAATGTTATGATGATGTGCTACAAAGTTTTACTTGGTTGATGAGAATATGGTTGTCATTGATATCAGTTAAGCTTTGAGATGTTGTTCCTTCATGATACTACAACCTAATATTCATTTGTGACATTTGTTCTTCTTTCACCCGTACAACAAAAATGTTAGTAAAAATTGCAGAAGGGCATTTTGAGGAAAAGTAAAAACTGTATCTAAGGAAAAAAAAAGGGAAAAAAAGGGAAAAAAACCTAGCTCTGTGATACTATATAAATGAAATACTTGTTGATAGTGGTTAAGTCCTAACTAACAAGAAAATGACATTTAAAAAAAAATGTTAAATTTGATATGCATATTGTGGAAGTTTTGGTGGCGCATTCTTGGCAGGTGATAATACATGGGTTATACGTTGATTGATGAAATCGCTAGCTAATATGCATATGTTATAAACCTTGGTGGCTTATGGAAGTAATGGCTTTGCAATTTTTTATGGTGGTTGTGCTATTGGTGATGGTTCTATTGTATAGTGGTCAAGCGATTCATTTGAATTATAGCATGGGTGGTGCATGTGGCAAGGTAATGACACAAATGGTTGAGTGTGGAACTTGTATTATGCTATGGTTTAATGAGTTGATATTCTTGATGTGTTTGTTGATTAATGGTGTTAATGAAGGCTCGTTGGTATGTACTATGGAGTAAATGTGATATGGGTGGAGGCAATGTGCATTTACTGCACGTCACCTTTAGCCTTCATGTTGGTCGCCACCCTCATCGAACTATTGTTTGATCTGACTGTTGTGTTCATGCTCCGGATTTTAAGCAGGGTGAAACTACTCGACCACTTCTTGTCTTAAGGTTTTCGATTGATAGGTATGTCTCTTTTGGCCATTCTTGACTTCACTCTGGTTATGAAATGTTTTGGCTCAGTTGTATGGGTTTGTGTTATCTTGAGTGTTGCAACTGTGTGGTTTCAGATTTGAATGGAAAATCGATGGTTCTGTGTATAATTGTTGTGATTTCATCAGAGTTGGTGGTATTCCTGGGTGATATTTTTTGTTACCACTGCATTTTGTCAAAGGTTTTTCATTAAAAGGTTGACTGGATGATTGTCTTCGCAGTTCTCGGGTTTAATTAGAACCCTGTTCAACTCTGTCAAGGAAATGCCTCTTGTTCACGAGCATCGTGGTCCTCCTTGAGCGCGTGCCTTTAGCCCTGAAGTTCCACCATAGTCTGTACCCCCTCCCTCCTGTAATGGCTACTATGCAAACCCTTAAACCCTCCAGACTAGAGCTACATAAGAATTATGCCGAGCATGTTAAGATTATTGTGGAATGTTACTTCGAATGCAGGCTCACCCATTATTCATATAGTAGTCGTGTTAGTATGGATTTTGGCCAATACCTCTGTGAAAATGGCGTGATCCCCGCATTGCCAATTTCACTTCTAAAAGGTTCATAGGCACCACCCTGTTGTCAAAAAATCAACTTTTTGTTATGAAAGGGCCTCTTTAATTTTCATTTTGGTTCATGAGTATACCATCACGCTTGTTTGGTCGACTATTTTCCATTACCACGGTGCCGAATTGTTGGTTATTATACAGTCGTTAGAGTGGTTCTTATGATGTTTGGATAATGGTTGGCATTGGTCATAGGGGTTTGGTGTTGTTCACACATGTCGCATCTTGTAGATGATTTTTTGAGAATTAGAATATTGGATTGGATATTTCCACTGCATCTTTTGTCATTGGGAGAATACACTTGAATGCGAGCGGCCTGGTCACTCACATGCGACTTAAAAAATAGCTCAAAATGAGGTTTTTGAGTTATATCGTGGTTATATATTGCTTTGTGGTTATGGGAATTATTACACTGTAAAATTCTCTCAGTTGTGCACCGCATATAATATGGATGGCTTGTTTTGTATGCCCAGTAATATCCCCTGAATTCTAAGTGCGTTTGTCCTTTTGCAAATTGATCATCGTTGATGACAGTTGTGTGGGATGTTTGTCTTGGTTTTAAGTCGTACTGATATACTTTTTTTACAATGGCATGGTTACATGGTTTTAGAAATTTGCTCATGCATATCCTGTGTCTAAATGATGACTGTTGGTCATAGTCAATTGCCTTTTCACGCGTGGCATGTGAGGTCTTGATTAATTTGATCTTTCTACTACATATATATGTATGGGAACAAATATCATTACAGATCTTGATTGGATATATTAACAGAAGTAGAGACTTCATTATTATTTTTTAGAAACACTACTTTCAAATATAGACGTGGATTGGGGAAATGTATGGCAATGGTGGATGTTACTGGTTACAAATTGAGTGTTGTTGCTGACTGTTATAACATGAAGAATGTACAAATAAAAGGAACATAAACTCTTATAAATTATTTTGATTACTTATATTTTGTAATGAAACTGTTTTGGATATTAATGGACAGTGAAATTAAACAAATACATAGGAATTATTACTCAGTCATATGATTGTTGGTCGATGCATATTTTTTACTACAAAATATGTTATGGATTACTTGATTAATATCATTAACAACAAACATTCCCCCCCCGCCCCTCATTATCTCATTTTCCTCTAATTATAAACCCCTCACATATCCCATATTCATTTTGTTCACCCCCTATTCTGATATTGATCAAAACTAAGGAAAATTCTATGTTAGATTGGATAAAAGTGGAAGAATTTTGTGTGGATTGGAGTGAAGTTTATTGGTTTGCTTATAGTTGATTGTTGTTATCATTGAGAAGTGACCATATCTCTCCCCTTTCATTATATCATAATTTCGGTAATTACAAACCCCTCATGTATCCTTGAACATTTTTCCCACCCCCCTGCTCATTGATTAACATTAGAACAATTTGTATGGATTGGATTGCATGAGCCTGATACATTTTGAGCCAGATCTTTTTCATATTTTTAAGGAGTTGTCATGCATGGTTATTTAAAAGACTATTTTCTAATTGTTAACATATGTAGGATGAGTTTTTTCAGTCGAGAAATCCATGGTCGAGGAAACTGGAACCGAGGCCCAAGGAGGCCTAGGTTTTCAATACATTTTGATGTTGATTCCGAAGATCTTGGCCAATTGTTCCATGATGGATTCTTTAATTGGATTGGATAGGGAATAGTCCAATCAAGGCTTGAAAGGCCTCCCTTAGAAGATCCTCAAGCCCCTGCTATACCTGTGCCTCCTCATGTCTCTTTATAGCATGAGTCCCGAAAAATGATGGGTGGCAGGAGATTGTCCACCCAACAGTCTCCCAACACCCTGGCTGTCCAAAATTATCTTTGCTTGCTCCTCCATATTTAAACCCCATTGTCCAAGATTTCCCTAACCATTCTCCAGTGCAATATTCCCACGCCAGCAAGAGATTGAAAACTGAAGCCCATCATGCATTAGATAAAGGAAAAGCCAATGTTGCCCCTTCCTCACCCTCCGATGACTCGGACAAATCTGTGTCTTCACGATGCATCTGAGGGATGATTCTTCCCATGTGATCAGTGAGATAAATCCTAAAGGATTTGCCCAACTCAAGAAAATTTCAAGGAAATCAGAAGGGACAACAACAACCAAGGAAGGGTTGCTTCACAGACTGGAAAATATAGTTTTTAAATTTTATGTTATTTATTGTTTTATGATAGTGGACTCCATGGATTTTGGACAACATGTTTTATTTTGGACATATGAGTATTAGTTTGAAATATTTTCAATTTTTATGAGCTAAAATTGTCAAAGGAAAATATGTTTTTAAGGGAGGCACAAGGGGTGTGTTTTCTTAACAAATGGATTATGTTATGATGTGATGATTGTTATCACTAAAGGAGTCAGGAGGGGGTCCCACCTATTAGTTATTATTTAATTATGACCCTATTATGATTATGAATTTCCTCCCTCCTTAACTAAAATTAGTTAAATCCTTATGTTAGCTTAATTAATAAGTTAGTTCAACTACTCTAACCAAATCTAAATTGTTAAAAGCTTAACTAAGGGGAGGAACAAGAGGAGAATAGAAGCATAAAGCATGCTAAGGTTTGATCTTTAAGTTTATGTTGAGATAGTTCGGTTCTCATTCATTCATATATTCATCATAGCCTAATTCTCTTTTGTGATAGCAGGGTCTTATTGTAGACAACAATATTTAGGTTTGAATCAAATAATTCAGACACTTGTTCTTCAGAGGTGTTGATCTATCTTTGATAGTCTGTGTAGGCTTGTATGTTTGTGAATTAACTTTCATGACTGATAAAGGCTATTGTGCAGAGTCGAGTGGGAAAAAATGTATAGCAAGTTGATCTATCTTTTAGAGTTTAGTTTTGGTTTTCTGTTAGAGGTCCTTTTAAATGTTCCATCAAGGATTTCTAAGTTTGACTTTGGTCCAAGATTTCAGTGTGAAGTTTTGTAAATACAATGACTCTTTGATGAATTGGAATGGAATAAAGGATTTATTTATGTCTCATATATCTTGATTATGACCTTGGTGTCTTTACTTTTTTTCTTATATTTATTTTCAGCAACTGATATTTTCAGAAAAATACATAAAAAGTGAATTTCCAGCAAGGTTTTTGTTGACAAAAAACTAGCCTAAGCACATGTAATTAATACTTGTGAGTTAGGATACATTTTTTTGTTGGCTATAAACGTAGGGTGATATTCCCATCTACTTTACTTTAGCTAGTTAAAATCTGAAAATGCTTGAGTAAGATCAATTCATATGTTTTCCTCAACATTTATTTGGCGACCGTACTCGGGAGATGTTCAATATCTCTTCGGTTAATTTTCATACTCAATTTTCATCGATACATCTTTATTTTTTTGCTTTTTATTCTTGGAATATTTTCTATAAATGGTTGTTCCTGTTGCAAGGAAACCCAATATTGAGCCCGATCTCCAAGGCCAGACCAACATTTCTTTGAACTTGTTTCATACTATTTTAGACACTACTAGGACCCGTGATGAGCTTAACCATTCTTGGCCAGCAATTGAAAGAGATATTAGTGTCCAAGAACAATTGGAAGCTAGACGTAGGCAGCCCAGAAATCAGTAATAACCTTTTGTTTCTTTAGTTTTGGCCTTTCTTTCATGTCCTTAGATTCTCATGCTTCTAGAAGAAGAAGAAGCTTGTCATCTGAAATCAATCCTATTTCTGAGATAGGAAGGATAAACGTTGTGTTATCTGCCCAACAAAGTGCTCTAAGGAGAACTTTATTTGATTCGTCCAGCTCGTCTTTCTTTCCCTCATCTATCATCCACAAAATGGCATATAGTGGTGTCTTTGGTGGCACTGGAAGTGCTCCATATTACCAATATTCATCATCATCAGTGATTGGTAGCTTGTACATCCGCCATATCCCTAACCAATCTACTACAAACCCCACCAAAGTCATTAAAAATTTTGGCCTTTTTCAGTTTGAAGAAGATTCCACGAACACACCATGGCATGTGTCCTCTCCTCTTAACCTAGCACCTGCTACTCGCCTGTTTCCAAAGTTTAAAGAGCATTTGCCTAAGTTTTTGAGAAATAACACTGTCAGTACTAATGAACACCCAGTGGAATTTTTGAATGCTTGTCATAATATAGGGGCTAATGACAATGACACTTGCATGCGCTTGTTTGTCAATTCCTTGGAAGGAAAGGCTGTGGCCGAATTTTTTGACCTTCCATCTAAGATATTGTCTACTTGGGAGGAGTTAATTTATTGGTTCTGATCTGCTTATGGGCAATCCAAAATCCCTCCCAAGAATTTAAGGGAGTATAATAACATCACTTACATCTATCAGGTATTTCAACTTGAATTTCACCAAGTTGTATAATCAAATACCTAAACTTATCTTCCCTCAGAATCAATATGCCTTCATGCATTACTATAATGAATTTCCTTCTCCTTACCATCACCAACTTGAAGAAATGGCCATTGATAATCTCGGTTCTGCTCTACACACTTTCTCAGAGTATGAGGAACAACTTGAACAAACTAGTCTATGATGTGGCTGGGAAATCCCCCTACGGAATAACATTAAGGGTTTGGTAATGCATGCATAAAATGACCTTCGAAAGCCTCCTACATTTTTCTATTATCCCAACATAGACCCCACCTTCATGCATAAAACACAAGGATAAAAGGATATGGTAACTCTACCTTAAATTCCGTGTTTGATGTCGATCCTTTTGTGTTCGATTTATCCTTGACTTCAAGTCTCCTCCCAAAGCTAACCTACATTCATAAATAGAAAAAAAAAGAACTACGAACATGCATCTCATATATAAATTAGTGGGTTAGAGGTTTTAATAAAATATAATCAAAACTGAATATCAAACACTTCATATGGCGGGATGGGAAAATTAATTATTTCTATTAACTTCACAAAAGTAACTTACAATGGTGAAAACAACCACCGCTCCATGAATCTGGTTCTGGGATCCTCTTCTACTATGCACCAAATGCTAACAAACATGCTTCTCCTCTTCAGTGAAATCACAAAATGGTTGTAGAATCTTGGGACAAGGGGAAAACAAAAAAGGGTAGAGTTTCTTTGCTATTATTTTCCTCCTTCAAATGGGACCCATACCCCTTATTTTATAGGCTAAAAGGGATAGGTATTCGATTGGATGGTCATCTATGGGAATTCAAATGGTTTAGGAAACTTACCCGAAAATTTGTATTTCATCTGCAACTTTCTATTTTTTGTGCTTTTGTTAGTATACACGGGTTGTAATGGGTTAGATAACATATACATGCTGGAAACAATGGTGCAGGGCACATACATCTTCCAAAGGGTGGTTTTTAGAAGAGTTGTTCAATGGTGGCTTGGAAAAAATGGCAAGTGAGATGGCCTGATGCCAGGTATGCATGTCTGGTGCAAATTAGGGTTATAACAATCTACCCCAGGGAGAATCCATTAGAAAGATAGATATGTATGCTCTATTACAAATGGTACAAGATATGAACAATCATATGATATATTTTGAGAGGAAAGTTACTATAAACCCTCTCACCTCTGGAGCTTCATCCTCTTCTGCCCCTCCTTTTAGAAGTTTGGCTGAAAATAATTTCCAGTTGAAGGCTATCCTGCCTCGGAGTTGGTGTAACGTTTGTGAGGAAAACCATGAAGAAACCACATGTGAGGTAAGGAAGAGTGCCAGAGAAAATATCTCTGGTAAAAGACCAGAAGCCACTATAGTTTTCCTAGATTTTGTCAAGCCAGAAGATGTCATGGCCATCAACACTAGAAACAAATCCTATGCTCCAAAAGGAAATTTGACCCTCCTCTCAGTTCTTCTAGCCTGAGTTCATCCTCAACCATTGTTGCACCCCAGGCTCCTAAAATTATCGACAGTAAAATAATCACTCCCTCTCCCCCCTCTTCCAAATACAATAGCCCGAATCAATTGGCCAACATTAAGGCAGATGCAACCCTCTTAGAAATTGTTTTCGTCCCTGAACATTAGATGCATCTGAAACAATTCATGGAAGGAAAATATTGTGTTGTAGCCAATCTTTCTGAAGAGGTAGATGAAGAGGATTCTTCTTTAAATAAATTAGGTGTACATAATTTTAGATACCCTGTAACCCCCCCCCCGCCCCTTTTTATTTCTGTAAAGATCATGGAAAAAATTTCCCATTGTTGCCTCATTGATGGCGGTTCGGGCCCGAGTGTGATGTTGAAGATTATTATGGAAGAACTAGGATTGTATTGTACAAATGAAAATTCCAGAAGCATGGTCTCCTATAATAGTCTACAACAAACAAACATTCAAATGAGGGTAATGGGGCTGGTATTATCTTGGTTTCTGTAGTGACCATATAAATTTAACATCCATTAATTCCATAAACTGTAACAGTAATATCTACTTGATTTCAGTAACTCAGTAATTCCTTATAAATTCAACACATATGCATATACATTTATCATAATGAATAATGATTCCATAACATAAATAAAACAAATACTTAATTTAAATTACCTAGGTCTGATGCTAACCCTCCACTTTCCACTTGCCTTGTTGACCTTCCTGCTACTGCCTTGCCCAACTTGAAGCCACATACCAACTCTTCCCAAAACCAAGTTTCCACCCTGCCAAATAGGACAACTACCTAGCTCCAGGATACCATATGGATATCCTGGCCCCCGTGCCCAAAACCCCCAGCAAACCGGTGCCCCCTGTACTAACCCTTCCCGACTACAGAACTCCAACTCCCCTCCACAATCCAAGAGAACCGTACAAAAATAAAATTCCCTGTAGAATGATCATCCCTGCCATCGTAAACCTCCTCCCCTCATATGCCTCCTTCATCGCCCTTTTCCCTCATTTACTTCCTTACCCACACATTTATTACCTTATCCACCTAGTTAATGCCCCTTATCCAATTATTTATTATTTTATCCTTTCGTATTTATTATCTTATCTTTATATTTAATGTCCTATCTCTTCCCGAATACGTAAGTCCTTTAACAAATTAAACTTATTAACCCCCTTTAATTCTTTACTCAATTAATTAATGATTCTTAATTAATAATTAATTAATCCTTGACAGACATGAACAAGTAATAAATAATAATTAATTAGTTAATATTATTTAAGAAATAATTATTGTTTAGCTAACTTTTTAGGACAGTTAGATTATTAAATTAATTATAATTAATAATCC